>VNJS01008481.1:0-15833 GCA_008042575.1 Drosophila watanabei
CAATATTTTGAAACCTTGTAGTGAATTCCCGATCAATTCACCTGGCGGGGGGATGTAAAGAGTTCAGTTCATTTAAGAAAATATTGGTATTTAATTTAAAAGAAAAAAGACTTTTTTATTATAACGACATTTGTAGGAATTAAGATATATATATCGATAAACAAAGAATCTCAGATTAATGTAAGAATGAAAAACGGTCACACAGCTGTGAAATAGAAGTTGGCCGCAAAAGAACACGAAATTGAAACGCGTCTTATATTTTGAATTTAAACTACAATACTCACACATTTATATTATACCCATTAATTAATACTATTAATCGACCAAATTGTGTGTTTTATTGCTACGAAACCTTCCAATGTCTACGGACTATGAAACCCTTGATCCGGATACTCAACGCTGATATGCGGTAGCAACATTTATTTTATGTAGATGAAGATCAACCAGTGCAAATATCTCCATGTAATAGCGTAGCCTTTTGCCACCAATCTTGATTTAATCCTGTTCACGCATCCATCTGAATTTGACTTCGTTTTGTCGAAAATCAAGTGATGCCAAGTTATTAGAATCTGATGCCTCCATAAGGCTCTCCAAAAATGACATCCCTACTCTCAACGAGTTGTCTGGTTTCCTTACCGACTAATCGAGATGCTTTATCCGTATCGGAGTATCGCACTATTATATATTCTAAACCTTTTTGAGCGAACTTTGATTTCTAATTTTTAACCAAAGCTTTTGCTACTGAACGAAAAAAAAAAAACGATTGAGTGTGATACCACTGGCTTTCAACATTCCCAGATTTCAAATGGTGTAACAGCATTTAGGGAACTCGTTTCCACTCTTTTTCGCAAATATGCGGAGGTAGGAGTTGCTTCAACGCAATCTTTTTACTCAGCCCAGCATTGACCAGCATACGTCTTGCCATTTTCAATAATGTTATTTTCGCGTTCTCTATATCGATTATGTATATCGAATTATTCGATTTGTAAAACGAGCAACTTTGTCTGGCCGAAACCAAAGTAAATGCTTTTTTACTTACGATGTAGAGAACGGGAGCACCGATCCCCTTTTTAAAATCGAAATCGGTAAATTTTGACTATTTCGATAACCAGAGTAGGCCTGATTATTCCATATTTTTCCAGATAATTATGAAAAACTGTTTATATATATACCCGACCATTATCGCTTCTTAAAATGTTTTTAGCTTGCTTACTCCTACCCTCTCTTGCTCTCCCGCTCTCTTGTTCTCCCGCTCTGTCTGTGCAGTTTCACTTCTTAACTTATTTCTCGCCCTTACTCTCATTAACGTAAAAGGTACAGTGGTAAGTCCCTATAATGACTTCTGGAATTGTCTGCTTCGTTAAAGCCTACAATATGGTAATTTCCCAAGATGATGTCTCAATCGGCTGCTGGTTGTGCGAAAACAGAGTGCACGCCAAATGCATTGAGGCTAGTGCTCGGACGCTAGACGATGTTAAAGCTGATAAAGGCTTCCGCTACTGCTGTGTGGCCTGCCGCGAAGTTAAAAAGGAAATCAAGTCTTTTATGCGGCAAACCAGGGGCAATTTTAAAGAGCTATTATCGGGTTTTCGTAAAACTCATGAACTCTAAGCGCTGGATAGTCAATTTAATCTTCACGAACCCTGAGATCGAGTACAAAAAAAGATTCGGTATCCGAATGTGCCGCAGGAGTGACCATTCCGCCGCCTATATCTGATTTGTCCTCTGGGGGTTCTGAAATAGCGACCCCTCAGATCCCCGTTAATATATCCCCCCAGGGTATCAAGCCTTGACTACCGGCCGATGCCGGCAATGCAGCTGCTCAGTCTGCCTTGCCGAATGCCCTTATAGTAGTTCCACCCACGAAACAGATATTCGTTTCGCGGCTTTCCCCAGATCAGCCATCGAATGATGTAATTGCCTTTATTCAAGGCAAAACCGGAGCCGAAACAATAAAGATTAAGGGGAAAAAATTTTAATTTTCTTATGCTAGGGACATTTCATTAAAATAAATGTCCCTAACGAACTTTTTGAAACAATATGCTTTACCAATTTCTGGCCAGAGAATATTGTTGTCAAAGAGTACGAAGCTAAGAAAAAGAAATGTCGGCTGTGGGAACAACTCATCCCAGGTCCGATTAGACCACTGTGCCCTATACCCACATTACCGTCCCAAAAAACTAAATCATACCCTTATAATTGCCTATCAGAATGCAAGAGGCCTACGAAGTAAGCTTCAAAACTTGTATTCTGATAGTTTCTCGGTTGTGTCCCAGGTTATCGTGTTCACAGAAACCTGGTTAAAGCCGGAGATACTTAGCTCCGAAGTTTTTCCAGCTGTGTTCACGGTTTATCGGCTAGATTGGCCTGTCAGACGTGGGGGTGGTGTCCTTATAGCGGTTGACTACACTCTCACTTCAGAATTAATATATTTCGAGAAATGCAACGATGTTGAATTCCTTTGTGTAAAGCTATTAATTACCGGTAGTTTTATTTATATTACTTGTTCTTACATTCCTCCCTTGTCGGAACTTCCTCAAATCTAAAGATTATCTACAACGATAACAGAAAAAAATCATAAACCAATTATATTTTTATTTTTGAATAACGGATTTTTGCAATTCATGATAAAAAAAAATATGAGAAATACTAAAATGAGCAGAACCGTTAATATTTTGCCCTGAAGATGGTTGCCGAGGGGCAACCAAAATATATCGGTAAACAATAATAAAAGATGTCTTATATTTTGTGACTACAAAACCCCCTACTTGACCTCGAGCCGGCTTAACAAATATTTAAAATATGTATATATTCTTAAAAATTAATTTAAAAACATATTTGTGTATAATATGCGCCACCTCTGGTCGGCCCGACCGACTTTTTAGAAACAAGAACTAAAATTTACTTATCCGGAGAATTTTGATTCCCTGAACTCGAGTTTGGTATCAGAAAATCTCTTATATGGCTAGTTTATTATAAAATTTTGTTTGGTAGTTGTTCAATATTGTCGAATTCGTATAAAATTCGAGCTCAACGCAATAAATCGTTTGGAAATTATATTCCGTTGCATCGCAACGCACACTATGTCGCTAATCTCTGAACACTCCTCCTCAACACCAAACATAAACATAAATTGCTTTTAAAGCCAAAGGCAAATACAATATTACGGCAGTTCTTCTTTGCATGCCACCTGATACCGAGCTTCTAGCGGTCTGGACGTCTGGCGACAGTTGTTCATGTTGATATTTCCTTTGGCTGATTGAAAGTGCACCAGTACTACCTTCACGTTTCTGTAATAATAGTGAGAACACTAGAACTAATATGTGTGAACATTGTATAGTAATAAGAATAATCGATATCAAACATTTAATACTAGATACCATCCCTAAAGTTGGCACTTCCATCTAGTAAGTGAATAAAGCAAGATCATAAATAAAGACTTAAAAAGTATTTCTTTAATTAGCCTAATCAGGCTTATTACATGGTGTCAGAAGTGAAAATATCAATCTTTGATTCACGTGGAACACAATGGAGCGTGTATTACCCGAAATCGACTGCTCAATGATGGCAAACGAGTGGCCGAAGTGGAAAAGATCATTCATCATGTACTTGATGGCGAGGCAAGGACGCTGAACCAGAAGCGAAGAAGATCGCTACATTTCCCTGGTTGGCTGGAACAAAAGCTACGGAAATATACTACACAATGTTTCCCAACGACGGAACCGCACGTGGCAGTGTTGGTACCGTGCTGGCATCCTCGGATGCGTCTACTTCGTCGTCTGTGGCAGTGATCGCTAGCCGTTCATTGGAAAACGTGCTTAAGGCATTTGATGACTATAGTGTTCCACTTGGAAACATTATGATGGAATCCAATAAGTTAAACAACATTATTCAAACTGAGGGACAGCCTTTCATAGACTTCGAGACGAGCCTTCACAAACAATTAAAGTTTTGTGACTACAAATGTAACTGTGACAAAAAATATGGGGAACCCATGTAGCTGGATCGTCTTATAATCGGCATACATAACAAAAGCCTGCAGCTCAAACTCCTTGATGGAAAGAATAAGAAACTGGAGGAGATCATCACTGAGTGAAAAGCCTACGAAGCAACTACTAAAAACAACGAATTTTTACAAAATCAGAATCGTTTGTTTCCTGACAAGACAATGCAGTTATGGAACATGGTGCGAATTTTCGGATATATTTTGAATGAAATAGTTTATTTTGACGGCTTTGATGTATAAGGGGAAAGTTTTGATGAAACATTAATAAAAGTACCTCAGCGAGCCAAAGAGAATGGTGTTCCTTTTAATCCGGACAAAGTTCAATATAGACAAGGGCAAGTTGAATTTATGGGTCACATATTATCGGAGGGTCCTATAAAACCACAAAGAAAGCACTTGGAAGCTATCGAAAGAATTAAAACGCCAAAAGACAAATCAGGAGTGCTACGTACTTTGGGGCTTTTTAAATACCTAGCTAAGTTTATTCCATAATTGTCTTCTAGAACCGCGAGCCTGAGAAACCTGACTCGGAATGATATCCCTTTTACCTACTTAACTATAACTACTTAAAACTATAACGAGTGGTCCGATTTTAGAGGCTTATGACAAAGCTAAACCTGTAGTCATTAAAACTGATGCTTCTAAAGACGGCCTTGGTTGCGTTATACTTGGAAGTATTATTAAACCGTGATATTGACTCAGTAACAATGCGGCTGCAACGAATGCTGCTATATCTTCTAAAATATCACAAAATGTCTGTAAAATGTAAGCCTGGAAAAGATATGCTAGTAGCAGACTGTCTATCACGAGCTCAACTATCGGATGAAGCAGAAATCCCAGAACTATCGGATGTTATACATATAGTAAGCAATGCTGCCTGTCTCTCAGAAGAAAACTATGAGTGCTATATTAGAGTTTTGGGTAATGACGAAAACTATTCGAGAGTCGTTGAGTTTGTTAAACATGGATGGCCATCGTTTCACAAACTAGACAAGTTTTGTCAAAACTTTTATAAATTCAAATCTGAACTGCACTTTGAACACGGTCTCCTATTCCGTGTTTGCAGACTAGTAATACCAACAAAGTTACAAAAACAGATTCTAACGCAAGTCCATGAGCTGCAATCAGGCATTCACTGGCACGAGCGAGAAAACTTTACTATTGGCCACATATGACCGTCCAAATTAAAGAGTTGGTGGGCGCCTGTGAAATATGTGAAAAGTTCAGAAGAAACAATCAAAAAGAACCATTGATAGATGATGAAACGCCAGACTATCCCTTTCATATTGCCGGGATGGACATATTCGAATATGGGGGGAAAAGTTTTTTATCTATCTTTGATGCATATTCCAATTTCTTGATTCGTTAATAGGCTTAACAGAAAGTCAGTTGAGGGAGTCACTGGGGAATTAAAAAAAGCATTTGATAGTTATGGTTACCCGTCGAAGCTCAAATGCGATAACAATCCTTTTAATTCATTCTCGTATAGGACTTTTGCAAACGGATGTCATATGTTACTCCAATTTTCAAGTCCTAGATACCCTCAGAGCAGAAAAAGGGGTGGCGATTGCAAAACATATCTTGAAGCGTTGTTCTGAAGTAAGGGATTACCAATATAGAATCCTCGAGTGCAATTCAACTTCTGTGGCACTTTTACGTCTTGCTCCATGCGAAATTCTTCTTGGTTGGATGTGTAAAACAAAAATGCCAATAAAAAATCAGAGCTTGTTAGGAAACATATTGATAAGGAAAAAATTGCAAAGAAGTTTATTGCCAAAAAGTCTAAACAAAGAATGTATTTTGACATGCATTCGAAAACTCTGTGTCCACCAAACATAGGTGATAGAGTCCAATTTAAGAAAAGAGCCAATGAGCATATGGCATATGGCATATGGCATATGACACTATTGAAAAAAGAGTAAATGAAAGATCTTATATAATAAAAGATGATCTCAATAACTTTTTTAGAAGAAACAGAAAGTTAATAAATAGATCCAAAAATTCTAGTAATAATCAAAATAAAACTGTTAAATTAAGGGGAAGTGAACAAAATGAAACTGTTAATTTAAGGGAAAGTGAACAAAGTGAAACTGTTAATTTAAGGGAAAATGAAGAGAACGAAGCCCTTAATTTTAGTGAGAATGAAACTGAAAATGATAACGAAGAGACTGTACATATTTTTGAAGAACCAGGAACTGAAGAAATAGCTATTTTTGATCTTTGTCGATCCGAAATTGTAAACCCAGAGGAAAGCACAGACCCATTGAGTGAGAGCACAATTATAAATGAAAGTATTATATCTTCGGACTATGAAACCCCTGGAAGTTTCAGTTCGGAGGAAGAGCCAGAACCAGTAACTGTAACCCGATCAGGTAGAACTATTAAACTTCCTTGTAGATATAGATAATACAAATTAAAAAAAAAGAGCGTGTAATAATAGTGGGAACATTAAAAAACAATATTTGTGAACATTGTATAATAATAATAAGAATCGATAACAAACATAAAAACTAGATGCGATCCCTAAAAAGTTCACTTCCGGCTGAGAGGAATAAAAAGCAAGAACACAAACAAAAACTTAAGCGTTTCTTTAATAAGCCTAATCAGGCTTATTACAGTTAGGCCTGCCGAAGATTCGCTCAGAAAGGTTTGTCCAGGCTGAGCGGAAACCACCTTTGGTAAGTGGTGAATTGGAAACTATGGAATGAGCTTTTTGGCATTAAGATGGAAAGCTTTTTGACAGGAGTCAGCGCAGAGTTGTCTCGGAAAGTCGGCCAGCGTAGAAAACTGGCCAAGAAAACTTCCTTATCGCATGGAGGAAGCCGACAGCCAGACGGAAAAGAATTTTGGGGCGGAACGGGATGCATTTGAGCTGATACAACCGAGATCGTATCGATCTGCAAACTCATATTTTCACTTGAAGCGTAGGCAAGGCTTCCGCCACGCCCCCGATACCAAATTAAATTAGCTTGAACAAGATGCGTACTCATTTTCGACTTTGCGCACGGATTTGGACAAGATAAACCTTGCCTGTAAGGTGAGACGGACGATGTGATGCTGGATTGCAGAGTTCGGTTTTTAATTGCTTTAGACGTTCAATAGCCTAAATAAACTATTTAAAACGGTTGGAGTCAGTAAATAATTTATGAGTTTTAATAATGGACTTCGGACTCGAACGTTGCCCCGTGTAGACGTTCAATCGCTCTGACGAGAGAGCTCTAAAGCACCAAAGTTACAATAAAAAAAAATTTCGCAAGGGATATATTTCCTTGTGCCTGTGAGAAACTGAAAATTAAATTAGCTTATTATATCTAATTGCAATGTCGAACGTTAATAAAACATTAACAAGTGCAACCGGCAAAGCCACGAGCCAAAGTCGCGATCGGCAGTACGAAATAATGCTTACATTTCAATTGATTCATCGGATGCAACAACAAAAACAACGTCATTGACCGCCTCAGAAAGAGCGCGCTCACTGTCACCAGCAACCCATTGCTCAAGCAGCGCCGCCGTTACTCAGTCGTGGAGTTCTCAGTGCCCGTCCCACCTCCCTCCTACCGATGTACCGGCTTGTGCGCTCACTACTACGGTCCCCTCCCTTATTACAATAACATCAGCCACAACAACAACTTTACGTTAGCGGCTACTTAGTGGCCTATATGAACACCGCAAGTAAAACTCACCTCTACTGACTCTGTTACGAACAATAAGCTTGTACAGGCCGGGATCGATCGGTATGTACAAATCAAAAGAAAGCTCAACTCACAAAAAATAGTAAACCCAAACTTGCCAAAAGTGCCGAAAACTATAGGGAACACCACCACAGGAAGATCCGAAAACAGATTTGCAATACTTGGCAAGGTCAGCAAAGATCAGGCTCAAGCGCCAGAAGTCATGAAAGTTGTAAAGCCACCTCCTATATATATTAGGAAACACAACTGTTCAGACCTTATCAACATGATTAAACAAGTAATTGAGCTAAAAACCTTCTTATTTACCATTTTAAAGAGAGGAAATATATCAGAAACATAACTGTAGACTAACAATGAAGAAAACTTCCGTTCTGTGACTCGTTACCTTGACAATGAATTTAAAATTTGTACACTTACCAACTAAGAAGTGAAAAAGTGAAAGTGAAGTGAAAAGTGAACGTCAACAAACACTCCTGGCGTCTCCTTTGCCAGGGTTCTCCGTTACCCTGGAATATCTACCGCTCAGCCGATAGCATTACGTCCCCAGAAATCTATACCAAACCTAAATAATTTCCCGCAGTTACACCAAAATGCCCAACCAGCAATTCAACCATTCATGCAGAAAAATCAACCTTTTAACACATCTGCAAAACAACAGAGCGATCCCCCAGGACCAGTTTGGTAGGTAAACCGCCTGACAGTGCTCTATTTCTGGACGTATCACAAGCACTTCACCGCGTCTGGATCGACGGTCTGGTGTACAAAATCCCAGTTCTTCTGCCGGATAACACCGATAAGTTGCTTGAGTCTTACCTTAGAAACAGGGTCTTCACGGTGAGATTTAAAACGTTCACTTCAACAACCCGTAAAATCTAAGCTGGAGTACCCCAAGAAAGTGTGCTTGGACCAATCCTGTACATCCTATACAAGGCAGACATCCCGACAAGCAGCAAGACATTCATCCCCACCTTTGCTGATGACACCGCCCTTGTCAGCCGCTCAAAATGCCCAAAAACAGCAACAGAAAATTTAAAAGAGCATCTGGTGGCCGTCAAAAATTAGCCAGCTGATTGGCGGATTAAAGTCAATGAGCAAAAATGTAAGCATATTACATTTACCCTGAACTTGTCGAAATGCACACCACTTGCCCTAAACAACAAGCAGCTTCAACAAGCTGACGAAGTAACCTATCTTGGCATACACTTGGATAGGAGGCTTACCTGGAGAAAGCACATCGAAGCAAAGAAGCCATCTAAAACTAAAGGCCAGCACCCTTCACTGGCTTAAAAATCACCGCTCACCCCTGCAAGCAGCAGTAACATCAAATTAATTATTCAGCGAGTACAATCAAAAATCATACGAACAATAACTGGAGCCCCCTGGTACATCCGAAACACGAACATCCAAAGAGACCTGGATATAAGTCCCGTACAAGAAGAAATTGTTTGCAGAAAAATTAAATACGAAGCCGGACTTTTAAGTCACCCAAATCCACTAGCCAGAGAACTTACCCGGCTAAGCTACCACTCCTGTCTACAGCGAAACGATTTCCCACCCCTGTCTAACGTAAAATAGATTAAGAGAAAAGATTCAATAAATAACAAAAAACATATAAAAAGAAAAAAAAAAAAAAAAACATGGACTTCGGATTTTAATAATCAATTGGAATGCTATAAAGAATTCGTCGAACTTTTTAAGCTATTGGCATAAAAATCTATACGGCGTATACAACCCTAGGCAAAATTATTTTCACAACACACAATTAAGCGGATAGCGGTTCATTGGACAAAGCTAAAAGCAAAAGAAGAAAAGCTTATCAGTTGTCAAAAGTATTTGCGCACGTTTTATTCGCGTCAGAAGTAATTTTCTTAATTTTATTAAAATACATTACTAATATTTAGTTACACCACCTTTGGCATCAATTACAGCTTGTAGTCTTCGAGGAATTGACCTAACCAAAGTTTGGGCAAATTCAAGGGTCAATTTGGACCAAATTTCATTAATTTCATCAATGACTCCGTCGCGTTTTCTATTTATATCAATGGTTCTTTGATTTTTTATAAAAGCCCAAACGTTTTCGATGATATTTTGGTCTGGGCTTTGTGGAGGCCAAGGAAGAACCGCCTGATTAAGGTCGCTCAAAAATTTGGTCGGTTCCTACCCTTGTGGCATGGAGCATTGTCCTGCTGGAGAATTCATTCAGGAGTAGGAGAAAGTCTATTTGCTGACACAAAGGCATGGTCGTTAAGGATTCCAAGGTATCCCATCTGGTTTAAAGTGCCTTCTATCAGTACGAGGTCTCCGAATCCATAATAGGAAAGGCATCCCCAGAACATGACTGTGCCACCACCAAACCTATTAATTGGCTGGGCTGCCAAATGCTTTCGGTTTTTCTTTAAATGCATAAAATGATGACTCTAGGACCCCTAGTACTGATATGCAGCCTCATCCGTCCATAAAAAATTAAACCAAAAGTCAAGAGGCTTTTTAATGTATTCCAATGCAAATTGAATTGAATTCGGTTGGTTGGTGTGATGTCAATCACTTTGCGGACTACATATGTATTAAAATCAGCTTCTTTTGGCCTGCGACGAATTGTAGAATCACTAACTTTTTTACCAATTATATTTTTTTATTCTTGGGCAATTTTTACCGGACTTGCACTTGGATTGCTCGCTACAACTCCCAGAATGTGCCTGCATTGCCTTTGGTCCAACACAGGTTTGCGGCCTGATCTTTTTATATTTTTTAATGTGCCAGATGTATTGAACTTTTTTACTAAATAGTAAACATTTCTGCGCGAAATTTTATAGAATTTAGCGATTTCAGCTGCAGAGATACCGGCTTTAAACTTAACAACAATTTCAGCCCGGTGCTCAAGGGTTAACTCCCTCGTTTTAGGCATTTTGTTTTGTTAACTGTTAAAGATAAATGCTTATTTCAATTGAATTTCACAAAATTAAATTTATTAGAGCAAACGAACCTCCACTTGTCGCTGCAAACCAAATACTAATGACGAAATTGCATTGTGAAAATAATTTTGACGCACCGAAAACGTGTGCAAATACTTCTGACAACTGATAAGCATCTTTTAATATGCCTCTCCCTTTCGCATAAGAACAGTTATTTCTTGCATTCTTCTTTCATCTGGCTTTGCATAGGTTTGACTTTGCAGAGATAAAAGTTTTTTGGCATTTCATTTCCCCCCTCTTGCTGCAAAAGCCTATGTGTATAAACCATGCACAAAACGCCACCTTGAGAAAATAAATTTGAATAGGGTTGTATATATTTTTTATATATATTTTCGGCGTTCTTTATTAGCCCAAAATGATTGGATCATTTAAAATAAAGACAGAGACTTTAATCTCATGAAACTAATTCGGTCTCAAATTATATCTACTCGCTCGCGCATTGCGTCTACCGCTTTTCGTTGCATCGCTTTATTTCTGCATACGGTGAACTCATTATTTTTACGGAAAGAGCTCTCGCTCTTCGATTTCTGCTTTGAGCCGTTTCTTCGCTACGGCATTATTCACATTATTTTGCCAACTGGTGTGTGCTTATTATACCCTTGCAGGGTATTATAATTTCAGTCAGAAGTTTGCAACGCAGTGAAGGAGTCATCTCCTACCCTATAAAGTATATATATTCTTGATCAGCATCAACAGCCGAGTCGATCTAGCCATGTCCGTCTGTCCGTTTCTACGCAAACTAGTCCCTCAGTTTTAAAGCTATCTGAATGAAACTATATATACTCTCATTCGTACATAAGTCGGAACGGGTCAGATCGGACGACTATATCATATAGCTGCCATACAAACGATCCATAAATTTGTTGAAAAAAAATTATAACTTGACTGTTTTTTAACATATCTTGATCAACTCTCGGTTATAAGCTTTATATATTATTCTTGATTTTCGGATTTAATTTTATAAAAATCGGACCACTATATCATATTGCTGCCATAGGAACGGTCGTGAAATTTTCAAAAAAAAAAATTATAGCTTTGTCAGTTTTCAACATAATTTCTTCTACTTTGAGATACTATATTCCATATATTTTCAGAATTTTGTTGTAAATTTCATAAGAATCGGATGACTATATTATATAGCTGCCATACAAACGATCGGTAAACGTGGAGAAAAATTACATTTTACTTTACATGTAAAAGTGTGAAAAAATGTAAAAAAAAATTAAAACAGTAAAAATTGTATGTATATGAAAGTAGTTCATATTATATTATAATGGGATAGATTATAATTTATACAATTGGAATCTGCAAGGGTATAAAAACTTAGGCGCGCCGAAGTTAGCTTCCTTTCTTGTTTTTTGTTTTAAATAATTAATTCAAGAAATGATGGCTACCTTTTGTGCTGTTGTGACTGTTCGAACAGTCGCAAAATAACTTCGCGACAGGCCACTTTTGGTTGTTAGATCTGCGACAATATCGCTCACGCTGGCTGCGCCGATCTTGGGCATAGTAGCGCTCGTTTTGCTGATCGCATACGAGACCATACCGGATTGGACTGGAAAATTCTTTGTTACATGTTCCCGACTCTGCTAGCCCCTTATGCAATTCAGCCCACTTCATAAATACATCGACAACATCTTGGCCGTAGCTGACGGCTCTAGTGAAGATCCTGCTCCTGGACCAATACTGAACGCGGTTCAAAGTTCTGAACTGGCTTGTGTTGCGCACCCTCGAATCATGTGGATAACAATAAGGATGTCCATTCTGTAGTTCCTGCAACAATAACAATTTCTGCACCTTTGCCATCGTTGACCAGCCCAGGACCACTAAATGCAACGAGTTGCACCCAAAAACCTTGTTTTTGTGTCCCGCATAAATCCAGGTGCTTCCGAAAATAATGTTCAAATTTATTTGAGCAATAAGGTAAAGGTTTCCAGTTCTAAATTTACCGTCCCTAAAATCAATGTAAAGCAATGACGTGAAATATCTTCGTTTAAAAGTCACTGTCCTTTGCATTATTGGCAAGGGTTCTTGATACTTCTGTATTGCCTGAACACGCCATACTTTATGAATTCGCGAACAAAAGAAATCCTCGTGGGCCTCAGATTCCCTTAACTAGGCCTCCGAAAACTAACTAGTTCATTTTCCCTACACTATCCCTACACTATTTCGTAATTTACGATGGAAAATCTATAAACTTTTGCCAATGTAATCGCCTTTACGGAAACGTGATTTAGCTAATCTGTCTCTGATAGTGAATAATTTGCTGGAAATTATGTTGTCAAAGGGGTGATCGGCGGCGGTGTTCTTATCCCGGCTAAGTCCGATTTTGGTTCCGAAAACCGACACAGATAGCAATTTAGAGTTTGTTGCGGTTCGCCTTCACGGTCATGATTATTTTGTTTGTGCCTCATGCTCGTACATCCCACCCCGATCTGACAATAATATATTGTAACGAAATCCACCTAACCCAAAAGGGTACTCGACCCTTAAATCAGTTAGCAACGCGATATGCCGCTCAACCATGAGAGTTTTGGCAACTCGGTTCTCAACTTCAGCTAAGTTGAACAATTACGAGAACTTCACAGCCGGGATGCCTGGTTACTTTCAAGTCTATAGCTCGGAATAGCAGCCTTTCCATCATCGGACTTCGCCGCCAGATGGAGCCGATTGTTTACCGAACACCAATCCAGAGAAAACGCCCTGAACATCAGGGGATCCGGCCTCCGCCCGCCCAAGCTACGCATACGTGTTGTGCACGGACGTCCCACATTTACACTACTTACTTTTTTACAGAGGCAACCTTTACGCCTGATTGTCGACACAGGGACCGCCGTCTCCCTACTGAATGATAGGGATCTGAAAAAACGACTGCCAACTGCTCCGTGCCGAATGACACCTCAGGACAGACCCTGAGCCGAACAATTTTTGTCTACGGGCACGGTCGCGAAAATTACTTCCTTCGACTGGATCCGCTAGTATTCAGCCATAAAGCGACACAAACTTATAAGTTCGCATATCGGAAATAACCGCTGCCCCTGTGAATCTAGTGAATCTCAGCACCCGGGAATAGATGTTACCCGGAAAACAATAAAGGGAAAAGTAAATCCAGTGGAACAGTTCCAAGTGGATCGCTTTTATCGAGTATTTGTTCGAAGCGACGACAACTCGGGGCATTCCAACCTAACTAGGCAAAGCCAGTGGGCCTCCCCGGGCGTCCAAGTCAAGAAAAAGGAGGGTTCCAACAAAAGCGTATTGGCATTTGTTTGATAACCTTTTCATAGACAAGGGCGTGCTGATAATTAACACCAAATCGGCAGAAGCTACTTTGGATTCAATTAAGCGCCGATGTAGCAATTTGGTCGCCCGCTGTACCAAATGCAATGCCAGAGGTCCTACTCAAGCGTACGGTCTGTTCAAAAGGTTCAACCGAACCCTCCTTAACCAATTTGTGAAATTCGTGGCCGCAGGTTAACGTGACTGAGACCAAATGTTGCCGCTAGCTCTGTGGACCTATCGATGTGCCCCGCATGAGACAACCGAAATCTCACCGCTCACCACTGATTCTGGCATGCAAGGTCCGAGTACGTCCCCCGACCCGGAAAGTTACCCGGCTTTTGTTAAGGAAATGCAAGACCGCATCCGACAACAACAACAACGACGATGGAGTTCATCGTTGGAGAGGAAGTTTGGCTCTACTCTCCTACCCGGAGGGTGGGACGATGCCCAGAGCTCATACAAGTACTACGATTATTAACAAAATACGTAGAAAACCAATTCGCGATAATAAAAGGCAAGGAAATCCTATTGACACATTGAATTCGTTCCATAAAAATATAAAATTCACTATTGAACTAGAAAAAGACAGACATTTACCTTACTTGGATTCACTTATCAATATACGAGGACAAATAGTTCATTTTTATTCAAAACACCCAAAAAACAATGATTATAAATCTAAGGATAGCTTAACAAACATCGGACTACAAGCTACGGCACCACGCAAATATAAAAAAAAAACTGCACTCATGGCCCACTGTGGGACACGCGGTCATATATCGGAAAACAATAAAAAATATTTCTTTTATTTTATGACTACAAAACCCCTCAACTTGACCTCGAGCCGGCTTAACAAATATTTACGGAATTAGAAAGTTTGCTAAAATCAATTACATTTTTTTGCATCTCCCAGCTCCTTTAACTTGTTCTTCTAACTTCTTTAAGTTGTTTATTCTTGTTGTTGTTGCACAATTTCCCTAAAATAGATTTTATTGCGTAGTCTGATCTATGCAGAAGAAACACCAAAAAGAATGAGAAAGATAATGTTTCAGAGAACAATGGCACAAGCAAATTAATAGATATATGCAAGTTTTCTAAAAAATTTACACAACGTTACTGGGGTTGTATCAAAACTAATAGAAGAATATGTAGACGGGAAAAATCTTAGAATAAGTTCGCGATGTAAGGCTCATTAAAAGCGAACACAGTATTGAGATAAAGACAGGATGGAAAGATTTGATATTTTCGTTTTCAATTAACAACAAATTAACATTAGCAAGCTCTGACGCAAGATAAGGATAAGATTTTGTCACCATAGTTTCTATTTAATTTAATGTGAATGACGGCGATGAAATTGAGACCACCGGCGAAACCACCGCCGGAGGTACCACAGGATGAGTATCCGAAGCCAACGACACGTCGTTGGAGGCAGCAACATGCGACGTGGTTGCCTGGTTGATGTTGATAGGCTGCAGATGCAAAGGCAAGACGAGATCAGCCGGTCTAGATCTGGGGCCAGAGCCGTCGTCCACGGCAATGACGTTATTACGTGGGCTGAACTGCATAAGGGGATTCGCTGGGTTTGGAACAAGCAAAAAATATCAGAAAGGTTGCTCCCTCGTTTTAGGCATTTTGTTTTGTTAACTGTGAAAGATAAATGCTTGTTTCAATTGAATTTCACAAAATTAAATTTATTAGAGCAAACGAACCTCCACTTGTCGCTGCAAACCAAATACTAATGACGAAATTGCATTGTGAAAATAATTTTGACGCACCGAAAACGTGTGCAAATACTTCTGACAACTGATAAGCATCTTTTAATATGCCTCTCCCTTTCGCATAAGAACAGTTATTTCTTGCATTCTTCTTTCATCTGGCTTTGCA
>VNJS01008487.1:0-10488 GCA_008042575.1 Drosophila watanabei
GAACGGTCGTGAAATTTTCAGAAAAAAAATTATAGCTTTGTCAGTTTTCAACATAATTTCTTCTACTTTGAGATACTAGTATTTCATATTTTTTCAGAATTTTGTTGTAAATTTCATAAGAATCGGACGACTAAGTCATATAGCTGCCATACAAACGATCAGTAAACGTGGATAAAAAATTACATTTTACTTTACATGTAAAAATGTGAAAAAATGTAGAAAAATGTAAAACTGTAAAAATTTTATGTATTTGAAAGTAGTTCATATTATATTATATTGGGATAGATTATAATTTATACAATTGGAAACTGCAAGGGTATACAAACTTCGGCTTGCCGAAGTTAGCTTCCTTTCTTGTTTTCTAATAATAAACCTAGACAAACGCAAAAATTCAAGTAATAAGAAATAAAAACAAATAAAAACTTGGGGTAAATACAAAAAAGCTTTTCTCTCACAGACGGAATTAGCGGCATCTACATATTTGCAGAAAACACAACTGCATTTGCACGATCACCTGCAACAACACCAATATATCAAAACTCTATCGGCAAATTTTTAAACCCAAACACCAAGAGCACGCAATAACCAAATACCTTACAAATACAACTTAAATCCAGCCTGGTAACTACCCAACAAATCAATCAATACATCACTTTAAACTTAAAACAAAGCCAACAACCGGCCTGAAACATTAACAAAAAATCCTTTATGAAACAAAAATACATTATCAAGAACACATATTCATTTACACCGACGGATCTTAGCAAAACTCTATTAGAACATATGCAATCATCACAGAAACTCTAGCCTACGGAAGCATACCTCCCTACTCATCAATAAAACAGCCAAAGTCTTAGAAATCCTCTAAGCGACTTAAATAATTTTAACAATAAGAGGCAATTTCGTAATGTGCTCCAATTCAATAGGAGCAAATAAAAACCCACTCAACAACAACGAATACCCAGCACTCATTCGATCGACCATGTCATCTCACTAACCGGAAATCAAAATCTTATGGACTCCAGGACACAGCAATATAATACGAAACAAAATGGCTAACAAATCAGCCAAATCAATATTAAGTATGCCACTTATATATACACAAAACTGTAGCACGAAAGACAGCAACAAATTCTTAAAACAGTAACTAAGCCATAAAACACAAACGAATCTTTGCATGGCAGCTATATGATAAGTCGTCCGATTTTAATGAATTTAAAAATGAAATACTATAATAATATAGAATTCTTGTATCTTAAAGTATAAACAAGTTATGTTGAAAACTGACAGTCATAATTTTTTTCTAAAAATTTCCTATGGCAGCTACATATATGATATAATAGTCCGATTTTTATAAAGTTAAATCTGAAAATCTGAAAAAAAAAAAAAAAAAAAAAATGTAAAGCTCATAACCGAGTGTTAATCAAGATATGTTTAAAAACAGTGAAATTAAAATTTTTTCTAACAATTTACGGATTGTTTACTTGGGAGCTATATGATATAGTCGTCCGATCTGGCCCGTTCCGACTTGGATGTAGGAGTGAGATTATAAAGAAGACTATCTGCAAAGTTTTATTCAGATAGCTTTAAAATTGAAAGACTAGTTTGCCTAGAAACGGACGGATAGGCGGACATGGCTAGATCGACTCGGCTGTTGATGCTGATCAAGAATATATACACTTTATAGGGTTGGAGATAACTTCTTCGCTGTGTTACAAACTTCTGACTAAAATTATAATACCTTGCAAGGCTATAAAAACAAACATTAATTTGCCAATTTGTATATTAAAATTGAAATATTCAGGTCTTAATTTAATCGCGGAAATTGAGCACATCTGGGAGGAATTTATAGTTCCAAAACAGAAATTTTACACTATTACTTCTGACAATAAAAAGAATGTGTTGAAGGCTATTAAACATCGAAATAGTGATTCTAATGAAGAAGTAAATGAAGACCAGCTAACTGATGAAATCTTAAAAGGTCTAAAAATCTTCCCAATATCATTAACCGCACACTCTATGCAGTTAGCAGTAAACGATTTTTTAACCGATGAGAAATTATTGTTGCCATTGCTCGAAGTGTAATAAAAAAGTTACGCAACCCGACCTACAGGTAATTATAATATAAATAATAAATAATAATATAAAGGCAACAATTTATATCATATTTTTTGTATTTTAGGTTTGATATGTACAAGGGGTATTCCCCAGCTGGTAGTCGATGTTCAAACAAGATGGAATTCCACCTAGAGCGTGTGGAAAAATATTTGCAGTTGTTTTATAATGATGTTCTAGGTTGTCTGAAAGGGACTGGACTTTGTCGCAGCGCTTCGAACTTTGAGTTTTCCGGCTATGGACGCGATAGAGCTCGTATTTCTTAATTTGTATTAATTATACCCGTTTTTTCTATTTGAACCACAAAAACCAAAAAGAAATTGACAGCTTGTGTGCGAAGGGGTTTTGTTTTCGTGTTTTAATGCCCATTGTAGTCTCTTTTCTTCCAACGAATACTTTAAATTGTCCATTTGTTGATTGCTGCGGAAAGTATAAACGGATTTACTTGATTTCAACAGTTCATACACACGCTTCTGGTCCCACCAGATGCAAAACATCCCTTTTATCCTAAACGGTTTTGTTTTGCGATGGATGCTGATTTTTAGTTTATTTATTTTTTATTTTTTACAATAGTTCTCAAAATAGATTTTTTTTTGTTGGGGCCGAGAAAGCAAAATTTCGCACTGTTTTTCTCTCCGCCGGAAATGTTGTTTATTCGGCTCGTAAGTTGACATTTTAAAAGCATTAAAAAAACCAATGTTGTTTATTCGGCTCGTAAGTTGACATTTTAAAAACGATAGAGCTCAATACGCTAACAGAGAATCATAAAGCATTTATGTCGATTAAAAGTGCATTCACATAGCTACAAAACGATAGATAGTAATCTAAAAGGTGCATTCAGCTTCATAAAAAAAAATAATAATAAAGAATTATTAACCGTCACACTTGGTACACTTGTATACTTTGCGCATGTAATTGATTTGAGTCACTTAGAATTCGAATTTAATAAATTTTCACAACATTTTCATCAAATAGTAAGCTATTTTTTTAAGCAAAAAAATTTTCGGCCGAAAAATTTCGGCTTACTGTTCCCTTTTAAGTATGATAATTAAAGTTATTTGTCTTTACATTCTTACAACCTACAATTGACCGTATATCATAATATTACTTACATCCATGACGGCACACCTTGTAATCCAGTTGCATGATAAGATGGTGTTAAAAGTAAAATACATAGGTATAGAAAATGCTTCCTTGTTATTAAAATCATGTTGTATGATTAAAAATATTTAAATGTCCTGTTTTTGATAATTCGTATTTTGAATTTATTTTTGAGATCTCTGGTGAGTTCCTTTGCCGTTTCTGCTCTCGCTGAGGAACTGAAAAGAAAATTAAGCAGGTTTTATTATTAAGAGGTATATTGTTAAATGTAATTAAAATATCAAATTTATAAGGGAATGAAAAATAACTTTGGAAAGCCGAAGCTTGTATGCCCTTGCAATTTGAAGTCGGATAAATTCGATTAATTGAAAATTGATTAAAAACATGATTTAAACATATTTTACTAAACGTAAATATAACATAGCATATCACAATTATAGCTGGCCCTCCTATGAAACCTATATGACATAGTCGACCAATTTTTAAAATATAAAATAAAAAATATTTTTTTAATATAACATGTGACGGTAATCGGTCCGGATTCGACTTAGAAATTTATCGAAGTTTTCAAAGCATCAGTAATATTGATGATCGCCGGAGCAACATCTATGTTTTTCTGAAAATCAATTTCATTGGTAATTCCCGTTAATTACGATTAACAATATAAGAGTAACGGACTGCAATGCAAGCTGAACAAGGAAGAAGGAAAAATATCCCTGGAATTTTTACGAAAACGTTGGTTGGCAACTTTTTTTTGCTAAAAACACCATAAAGCATCCCGATTCAAAAAGCAGATGAAGCGACCTAAGCCCTTCGAAAAGGTAAAAATGTCAAACTGTCCAATATCCCATGCTCAGAGTCAACACCACCTAGCTGGCCAATTGATCCTAAAAGGGGTGTTAAAAAAATAATCTAAAAATAAGTTGCTTCCTTAAATGATAAATCTGACTTATGTAGAATATGTGATTATAACAATTTTTCGATGTTCGGTACCGTAAGAAAGTTATAGCGCTGAGAAGGAATACTCTTCTGTGCAGCTTACTACTGCAATGATTATTTTAATGGTGTTTTTTTCGAAACCGCCTTTTCTCAACTGGCTATTATTAAATAGGAATAACTAGTGGTCTACAAAAAAATTTCGTCAAGTTTTCCAATTTTATAAATCTTTACAGAAGTTGTATGAAGTTGTTACCGCCTTTCTAAAAAATATATCAAAAGGAGCAGCTGGGGCATGAAGAGACACTGCTATGCTGTAAAATTTAAATAGCTTAAACTATTTTTATGTACTGTATTGTTCTGCGCTTCTGCGCTTTGTAATAAATTGTATTTATTTTTTATGGAATTTTGATGTAACTATCTTAGCATATTTTGTATCCCTTTCTGCGAAATTTAGTATTTGTTTCGTTGTGACTTTAAAGTGTATATCAAGTAGTTGATTTAAGAAACTCTCTTTTAAACTTATGCTTATAAGGCAAAAAATAAAATTACGGTTTTTACTCTTTTGAATTAAAGCAAGGCTTTCAAGTCAGTAAAGTACGAAATTTTCTGCTCAAAACTTCAGAACTAATATATTTTTAATTTATCTGCCTAAAACCTATTGATCTCAGACGCGAAGCCAAACAAGTGTGACTACCACCAACATTTTAGGTATGCCTATTGTATTATGGGTTAAAGTAAGAGTATTAGTTAAGCTCTATTATTTAATAATGACATCCGCACCGCGCGGCCTTTGACACAATGGAGTTTTTAACATCTGGGAGAACTCGCAATATTAAAAACTAAAGAAATCAACTATCAAGCTCAGATAATCAATATTTAGTGTATGCTGTCAGACTTTGAAATTGATTACCAATCCCTATAAAGATCGTAAGAAGTGCGCTATAATTTAAGAATCAGTTTGTAAAATAACCCCTTTTTATAATGCTTAGCTCAATTAGATAGAATAAACAAAAATCGATCATGTTACTTTTAATTCAATATATGTATAAATAAATTTTTCTGTCATTTTAAGGCATTTTAATAGTCAAAAGAAGCGAAGCGAGTCTCAGCGTACGTGATAAAGACACAAATTTTCACAAAACCAAAAAAAAATTTTAATGAAAGTTATGTCATAACCACTGATATACTCTGGTGGTCTATTTCTTTTAACGAACACTGAGCCACACTGACAACTGCCTATACAGTCGTCCCACTCGTTTAGTACGGTATACCTTGCCATACTACAACACTGCGATATTAGTTTAGCTAGCACACAGTTGCCCGGCCCCAGTATCGACAACACTTTAAACCCGTTTTTTACAGAACCACGCTTTCGGATCTTTGAATTTTTTTTTCTAACAAATGTAAGACGATCCGCTAAAAATATTAAAAATGTAATTAAAAAACAAAAACACATGCCGACAAAATAAAAACCCGGAGACCAAACGCGACTGATTCTGAAAGATCTTGGTCCGTACCAATTTTGAGAAAATTGCGGTCATAGTATAAAAAGGTGCTTGTTTTGCCTCCTAATAGCACGCACGATAAACCTTATGTGTAACGAAGCTGGTTAAAGGCTTACATGAAACCTTAATCCTTCTTCTTCAATATCGAATGATTGTCACCAAAGATGGACCTCAGGTTCATCAGCTATAATGCTTTTTCTGAACTAACTTTATTCCCATATTTTGGCTATGTTCTAGCACTTTTTCATACTCTGACCGCGGTTTTCTCAAAATTGGTACGTCATGGAATTTTTTCGATTTCGAATTAGCAATATACAGACCAAGAACTTTCAGAATCAGATGCGTTTAGAGTTCGGGGAAAAATGAGTGCGATTTTTGCGCAACTAGCGATGAAAAAAGTGCGAATATCGTATATTTTTTTCAAAACCTCACAATTTGTATACTCTTGCAGGGTATTATAATTTCAGTCAGAAGTTTGCAACGCAGCACAGTGGTCGATTTAGCCAATCTGGCAGTCAATAATTAATATAAAGCTAAATAAATAAGTTATGGTTTTCAAATTATTTTTATAATTTAATATGTAAATTAACAAATATTTTAAGATACTTTCCTTTAAATTAAAAAATAAATGTTTTAATTTGTATTTTTTTTTTTTTTTTTAATTTTAAGCTTTGTTTTTTATTATAAGAAAATTGGAAAATCAAATTTGATGTTAAAAAAACCTATTGCATTTATTTTTTGCTCATTTCGGGGATGCTTTCCAAAAGCTGAATCACCTCGTCATCCAAAGCAATATACTTTTTTAAGAACTCGGAAGTACATTTTGACATCGATGATATTGGCGGGTCTGATGTCAGTAAAAGTGAATGCATAAGATCTTCCATCGCATTTATTCTGGACGTTTTTCGATAGTGATAGCGATAGTTGCGCATATCTTTATTTCGCGATTCAAGCGCTTCCTCGGACACCATACCGATTGGAAAGGAAACATTCTTTATTATGTCTGCTATATTAATCAAATTTTGTGAATGGATGAAGGCATATAAAACCAACGGTATTCCTTCACAAATATAGAATCTGCATTCCATGTGTATTGGCGAAAAGCTTCAACATTAACATTGTACCCACATGCCATAGAGCGTAAAATAACGCTAAATCTTTTAATAAGGTCTATGTTTACCCCTGTAATTGTAGACGTCAAATCTGGGTCTTCGAATAGTGTTCTTGCTGTATTTCCATTATTCGTGTTCCCCGAACCAACCATGGGAATATCGACTAAAATACCCATTTGTTTTTGGAGTGCAGTTTGTATCTCTGACTTTCTTTGCGCAACTATGTCTTTATCTTCTCCGCGAACCTGCCACTTTTTAATTGGATGTCAATACGATATATGGATGAAGCACTCGAAACATCTGATCCATGCATGGAGAGTTGATAGAAGTATTTTAAAATGTTGAAACGTTGAAGAAAGAATTTGTTCTATTTTCTGTTCTATATTTTTAACTTTTTTACGAACTAAGTCAGCAGTTTCTTTTTCAAAGCTTATTTTCATTGGCCTGCAAAATCTAGTTGAAGAAGGACGTTCATTTTGCCAAATTACTGCATTATTTATGTCCAGTATTTGCAGTGGAACCATCCAAATTGAAAATATCTTTCATCAATCATTCCAATTTCAGGATCACTAAAGCTCTGGCGGTAAGTCGAATGGCCACTACTCCCATCGCAGCCCTATTTATAAATGGCTTTTAATGGACCACTGATTTTGGAATCTTCTATTCCTTTAAAAGGCTGGATATCCTTCAGTTATACGAGCAACAGTGTGGTCAACCAAAGACTGCAAACTGACTTCCGCTGAAGTTTCCGAAATGTTTATGTCCTCAGGATAAGTCGCCTTTTTAGCCTTTGGCACAACATCATAACAAGGAAACATTTTTGACCCATGGTTTTTCATAAGTTTTTGAACTAGCTGGTACAAATTTTTTGTAAAGTCTCCATCTACCATAAGGGCTAAGGCTTCTTCTGGACTAATATTTCTAGCACTTTTTAACTTTTGCGCTCTTAGTAATTTTGGTGGGACTTTCTGAGTCTAGGTTCAATAGCATCTGAGATGCATTTCCTTGGCCAGATTTATACAAACTCACGCGAGCAGCCACGACCAATTCTTCGCATGGGGTTTCCTTAACAATGTCGGAAGCTCTTTGAACTTTGCGATGAGGTTTGTAATCAGAGAAAGCTTTTACTGGGAGGCCCGAGCTACTAGAGGCTAATTCAGTTAGCACAATAGCCTCATTTTGCCAATTTTCATTTTGTTTTCGAAAATATATGTGGTTTTTAACGCATTTTTTCCACTTTTCCGTAATTTTGCTAGAAAATTGGGCTAATTTTTTTATTTATTTGTTTGTATTCTTCATCGCTAATATTGTTATATATAAGGAATGAAAAAACATGGCTTTGAATTGCCTCAAGTTTCTTTTCGAGCACAGTTTCATTGTGCCATACTGCAAAAAGCGTGCTTCTTAAAACTGACATTGTACCTATAAAATATAATAAGCTATAGGGTAGCACCTACCTGGTAGCACCTAATTTTGACACTGGACGATTCACAAAAGCTAATTCTACAAACACAGAAAGATTGGTGGTAGATCGTAGAGCCACAAGTTCTATTCCACGAAAGTCGAAGGTATATAAGTAATGCTACTGTAAATGAAATGTTAACTTATACATCGATTTACCACGAACACAAACAAACACAGGACACACACATATTTTTTTTATGAAATACGTACCAACTTTGACTTAGGTTAACAGAAAAAATCGCAAAACTTTAATTTTTACAAAGCAGAAGGAAACGCCTTTAAAGTGCGGGAAAATATATTTAGGTGTGGACAGAAAACTTTAGTGAGCTTCACTCGCTGACGACTGCGTGACTATCGATTAGAAAAATATAGTAGCATCAAAATAAATATTGGCGGGATTTTAGTTTTCAAAATAAATAAAAATATAAATAAAATTGTAACCTTTAATTTTATATTTATTGCCTGCCAGATTGGCTTAATCGACCACTGTGCGCAGTAAAGGAGTCATCTCAGACCCTATAAAGTATATATATTCTTGATCAGCATCAACAGCCAAGTCGATCTAGCCATGTCCGTTTGTCCGTCCGTCTATCCGATTATACGCAAACTAGTCTCTCAGTTTTGAAGCTGAATGAAACTTTGTAGATAGTCTTCTATATACTCTCTCTCGTATATATGTCGGAACGAGCCGGATCGGTCGACTATATCATATAGCTGCCATACAACCGATCCGTAAATTTGTTGAAAAAAAATTATAACTTCACTGTTTTTAAAAATATCATGATCAACACTCGGTTATGAGCTTATATAAATATATATAGTTGTTTCAGATTTTTGGATTTAATTTTATAAAAATCTGACTTCTAAATCATATAGATGCCATAGAAACGGTCTGGAAATATTTAGTAAAAAAATTATAACTTATTCAGTTTTCAACAAAATTTTTTGTATAATTGGAATCTGCACGGGTATACTTCGGCTCGCCGAAGTTAGCTTCATTTTTTTTAAGTTTTTTTTTAATGGCTGTAGTTTCTTTAATACATACATACTATGATTAAAATTTAAAATGTGTCCGTTTTTAGTGTTTCAAATCACGGGTTTTTGAGCGAATCACTTCCGGTAGCGGTAAACTTTTGCGCATACATGCCGCCACTGATGGGGAAACGATTGAAAATACAATGCTAAACCTTTTATATGATTATTAGCATCATTCAATTTAAAAAATGTTTGAAAAAAGTATACTTTTTTGGATCTACAAAGAACCTGCCTTAAGAAGGAACATAATGAATAATTTGCGTGCACACTACATCCCGATTAAGCGCAAGCTTGTACATGGTTGGTAACAAACCAACAGTATCAAGACAAGCAACGTACAAACCAGGTTCCAACAAAAGGACACCCAAATAAACTAAAACCGCCTCCTATTTATATTAGTGAGGAAAACTTAAACAACAAAGTTATTGCTCTGGTCGTGGTTGAAAATTCCATGATGTTTCGCTTATGAAAGGTGAACATACACCGAAGTTGAAACCAAATTTAAAGAACACTTACGATCTGTACCTAAACACATTGAGGAAAAAAAAAACTGTTACACCTGATAACTAAAAAGCAGCTTAAGATTGCAAGTAGTACTAAAAGGCGTCGAGTCCGATATCGATACAACATGTCCTTTGAGATACGGAGGGCTGTGAAAATCAAGAAGTTCCATACCAAACTTCAAATTAAAAAGATTGTTCCCAGAAAGAGGCCACGCCCGTCGCGTGGCAAACCAGCAGATCGCCATGTTCAAAGCAATGTCTAAATAAAGCCACATGCAAACTAAACCGCGCTCTGAAGCAAGATACTGAAAATGCACAACTGAGATATATTGAGAAAATCTCGCCAACTTGTACAAAGCATGCTTACCCAAATCTAAGCTCTTCGATTGAAACCGTCACCACGATAAGAAATTCTTCAAGTTGCTGGAGTCGTAGCGACACAGACAGAACCGAAACATTTGCGTTCCATCTCAGGGGCGTCTTCCAAGCCAAACCGTGCTGCAAATCCTTATGTTCTACCGCAAATCCAACTTAAAAATGGAATTTACGCCAACATCGATTCGGCAAAACGAGATCACAAAATTAATTAGGGAGATAAAACCCGGTAATTAACGGGTTATAACTCCGACTAATAACTCCAAAACGATATTTTTTTTACTTTTATGAAGAAACTAACAATCGTGACTGACTTCATATATATATTGTTCCTGCACA
>VNJS01008489.1:0-11029 GCA_008042575.1 Drosophila watanabei
GAAGTCGTTGATATTGATGATTGCCAGTTAACGCAAATGCCATTTAGAGGTGTTTTAGAACCTGCTAGACTTAAGCCTTGGATAAGTAATGTTAATGAAATGGTTGCCCTTTGTTTATAAAGATCGTGGTCGATCTGTAGTCAGGTCGGCCGAATGTAAATAGTTTAAATATAATATAAATTAGATAAGGTAAGAACTATTATATGTAACTATCGATAAGAACATAAGATATATTGTTATCGCCCAGATACGATCGAGAAGAGTACGATCACTAATAAACGAGCACGAGCACGAACGAAGGACGTGAAAATAAGAAAATAAGGAGTTTTACAATATAAGTCTTAAAATTCTGGAATTACGAGATTTTAAGCTTCATTTAAAACCAAAACAACTTAAAACAAGAAAGAAAGCTAACTTCGGCACGCCGAAGTTTGTATACCCTTGCAGATTCCAACTGCATCAATTATAATTTAACCCTATCTAATATAAAATTAATTTCTTTCATATTCATTTTAATTTTACAGTTTTACATTTTTTTTACATATTAACATGNATAACACCTTTGCAAGAGTTTAAAGATCTGTGTTCGGTGACTTTGATGGGAATGTTGCTGGGAATTGTGGTGAGTTTGGCGTTATTTTTTAACTTCGGCACGCCGAAGTTTGTATACCCTTGCAGATTCCAACTGCATCAATTATAATTTAACCCTATCTAATATAAAATTAATTTCTTTCATATTCATTTTAATTTTACAGTTTTACATTTTTTTTACATATTAACATGTAAAGTAAAATGTGCTTTAACTCCACATTTACCGATCGTTTGTTTGGCAGCTATATGATATAGTCGTCCGATTCTTATGAAATTGACAATAAAATTCTTAAATAATATGAAATGCTTGTATGCCAAAGTAGAAAAAAATATGTTGAAAACTAACAAAGTTATATTATTTTTCTTAAATATGATATAGTAGTCCGCTTTTTATAAAATCTGAAAATCTGATATAATATTTAAAGGTTATAACCGAGAGTTGATCACGATATGTTAAAAAACAGTGAAGCTATAATTTTTTTTCAACAAATTTACAGATCGTTTGTATGGCAGATATATGATATAGTTGACCGATCCGGCTCATTCCGACTTATGTACGAGTGAGAGTATATAGAAGACTATCTGCAAAGTTTCATTAAGATAGATTCAAAACTGAGGGACTAGTTTGCGTAGAAACGGACAGACAGACAGACGGACATGGCTAGATCGACTCTGCTGTTGATGCTGATCAAGAATATATACACTTTATAGGGTCGGAGATGACTCCTTCACTGCGTTGCAAACTTCTGACTGAAATTATAATAACCTGCAGGGGTATAAAAAGAACAAAAAAATCTCAAAAGAAGACCAAAATATTCTTACGCTACTGTCATAATAGCCTTATGACACACCAATGAAGTTTTCATTAATTAGCTACTTCATTAGAACCTTAAAAGAGAGACAACTATATGTGTAATTATGCTGGGAATATTTTGGTAATGCGACTACGGTCACATTGACTTAAAAAGGTAAACAATAACAAGAGCCGCAAGTCGCAATGTAAAAATGCAATTTTTGAGTCCTTGTCGAAGTATTCCACAATGAATTTATATAGAAGTCCTTAAATGTATATTTATTACGTACTAATAGCCACAAGTTGCGTAAACAACACCACAAAAATTCATGTAATTTAATTTTGCAGCGCAAGAACCTTGGCACCGAAAACATATCAGTTTTGTTACATTGTGGCAGCCATTTTTCAGTTTAGTTATAGGAAATAATTGCAAAACACAAAGTAAAAAGCATTTTATTTGTGAGACCATTTTGTCAATGAGCTGGCTAATATACTTTTCAATTACAATTTTGCTCATTAAAGTAGTATATTGTTATCGGTCCAAATCTAGTTTCTATTATATTTTATTATTTTTAATACATTGTCAATGCATTAGCCAATGTATTAAAATTGCCATATAGTCATCTTGCTCGCACTTGTGTAAAACCCTATAGCGCTGTCAAATTTTTAATGAAATCTCTAATTAATGCGGTAGTGTCATAGCCTTATAACCCAATGTCTTGAAAAATTACCAATTGTTTTGAACTTTTTTATCAGTGTATTGCAAAATTGGCATTGGTTTGATATATTTATGGTTGTGTATATTTGTTTATATAAGTCAGTCTAGTATGTCTAAGACGTAATCTAATGATTTTTATTTGCTCGATACGTGGTATTTTGGTGAATGTTGAATTTTTTGTGTAGTTGGCAATGTTGAAGCCATCTTTGTTTATGTTTTGGTACCAGTTAGAGGTTAAGGGGAGTAGTTTTGGTGTGCATGATTTTAGGAGTCTAATAATGTTTGGTCGATATATGTTTTGTGATGTTAATAACGGCGGGTTTATGGCTGCTTTCGCTGTCTCATCAGCGAATTCATTCCCTGGGATACCTATATGGCTGGGTACCCATAGAATTTTTATTTTTAGGAAGTGGTTGTTTATCAATCCACGTATTTTGGCGAGTTTTTCCTCTAGTCTTTATCCCTATTTGGATAGCGTTGAGAATTGCTGTTGCTTCGGCTGCGTTTACTGAAGAATAGAATGGGTGGACTCCCTTACTTATTACTGTGGATTCAGTAGTTACTGCGTATCCTACTATCTCTTTAGACATCGATCCATCCGTGTAGAGGAAGGAGAAGTTGCCAAGGTTATATTTTACTTCTTGAAATTCTTTGAGGTATATTTCTTTTGGGGTTTTTGATTTTTGGTATTTGGCTAGTTGCGTGTCTATTGCTTCTAATTTTAGGTGCCACGGAGGTTTAGAATTGGGTAGTTTTTTGGTGAGATCAATTGTCAGGCCTAAGTTACGGCAAATGTTGATGCTTTCTTGTATTGTTGATTTTCTATATTTTGAATTGCTCTTTGTTATTTTTTTTTTAACTATCAGACCAAGTGGGGTGTCATTTGAGTGAATAAGTATGTGAAATAATTTAGCCGTCATAGTTTTAATCCTTTCTTCTAGTGGTAGAACCTTTGCCTCCACATACAAATTATTAGTTGGTGTTGTGGGAAAGGCTCCGGAGCGTTATTCCGCGTTGATTGAAGTTTTTATCGGCCTTAAAGTCGAGTTTGGGGCTTTGCCGTATATGGGTAACGCATATTCTATTTTAGCTATACAGAGACTTTTCACGGTTTGGACTAGAGTGTATGGGTGACAGTTGTACTTATAACTTGACAGACACTAAATAACGTTAAGCGATTTCGACAATGAGTTTTTTAGTTTTGCGATGTGAGAGTTCCATTTGCACTTTGTGTTAATAAATAATCCTAATATCTTGATCTCTTTTGATGTTTCGATACCGAATGAGTTCAGTTCTATTTTGCAATTGCAATTTCTTTTTCTACATATATGTAAATGATTACATTTGTCTAAGGATAGTGAAGCTCCAGATTTAGCACACCAACTGCTGATCTCTGTGAACACAGGATCTAGGTTGTGCCTTACGTTTTTGCTTTTGTTTAGGTCTATAATTATGTTGAAGTCATCTGCATAGGCTGTGAACTTGAGATGTTTGTGTTTTTCGATTATATCCGCTACGCTGTTAAATGCTATTTAGAATAAAATTACTGATAGCGGTGATCCTTGTGGAATACCATTATGCAAGCTTTGCAGTGTTGAGTGATTTTGGTTCATTCGTACTCGGATTTTACGGTTGATCATAAAGTTTGATATATATTTTAAGATTGCGTGTCCGCAACCCCATTCTCTAAGTTGGTCTAGAATTGTGTGGAGTCCTACTTTTTCGAACGCTTTTTCAAAGTCCAAAGATATGAGGGATAAATGTCTCTTGTCAGAGAGTGCTCTACTAACTAGGGCATCTACGTAAAGTAGACAGTCTGTAGCAGATTTCCCTTTTCTAAAGCCCATTTGTTGACTATTAAGTAGTTTGTTTGATGTAACAAACCACCAAAGACGTTTTGATATAATTTTATCGAAAATTTTTGAGATACATGGATTGAGTAATATAGGTCGATATGATTCGATGTGTGATTTGTCTTTTTCAGGCTTGTGTATTGGAATTATGGTGCTTACTTTATATATGTGTGGTATCTAAGATCGTAAGTTGCTGTTAAAAAAGTCTATTATTCTATATTTAAAATTTATGGAGGTATGTTTTATCATAGCATAATTTATTTTATCATAACCTAGAGTGTTTCCTCGTAGACTATTAAGTGCTGTCAAAAATTCAAGTAAATGGATGTCGTGTTCCATAAATTCTGCAATATTATGTGGAAAGTCGTTCTCAGTGGTCAACAGTATGTCTTTTTTGACTTGTAGGAAGCAGGGTGGGAAGTTACTGTCTTCAGAGAGAATAGACCATTGCTTGGCAAAGGCGTTCGCTATATTCTGGGGATCTGTTAGGAAAGCGTTCGAGTCGGGATCTTTAATACAGTGCACAGCTGTTGCTTTATGTAAGCCACAAAATTGTTGAATTTTATTCCGTTTGGTGCCTGGGCGAATGCTGTATGTAAGTTTGCTGATGCTGTCTTTTTTGCTTGCTCTGATTTCCCTTCTATATTGAGCGTTTATACGTTTGAAGTTTATTAGGTTTTCGTTGTTGATGTTTCTGTTAAATTTTCTCCAAGCTGCATTTTTGCTTATTTTTAATGATTCCAGTTTTTTGTTTCACCAGGGTACGTTGTAGTGCTGTTTAAGTGGCTGTGTTTGTGGAATGCTTCTGTAGGCACTCTGGAGTATGATTTTGTTTATATTGCTTGCTTCTTTGTTAATGTTCGTTGCTACTGGTAATTGAAGGGATATGTTTTCTGTATATATTTCGAATTTATCCCAATTTGCCCTTTTAGTTATAAATTTCGTTGAGTATTTTTGTGGCTTTATATTTTGTTCGGGAAACATATGTATATTGATAGGGAAATGGTCACTACCCTGTAGTGTGTCGCTAATTTTTGCGTCACAGTGAACTTTGAGTTCAGCCGCACAAAGGACTTAGTCGATGTGTGTGAATGAACTGTGTGTCGAAAAGTGTGTAGGTTCTCCTTTGTTCAGAATTACAAGGTTGCTGTTGAGAATGAATTTTTCGAAAAATTTCCCTCTTCTATTGTCTTGGGGCGATCCTCACAGCGTATTCCAGCTGTTAAAATCCCCTGTTACTAGCGATGGTGTGTTAGTAGTTGGGAACATTATTTCTAATTTTCTAGTTCACACAAATTTTGATTTGGTGGGATGTATGCTGCGATTATTTTAAATTTTGTTTTCGATTGGACTTCAACGGTAATGGCGTCGAATATGTTTCCTGCTGGAATAAGCTTGTGTTGCAGTGCTTTGTGTATTAGTAAGGCAACGCCGCCTTTGGCTGAGATGGATGATGTGTAATATATCTTAAAGCTAGCTGGGATAGGGATATTTTGGGTAAGCGTTATATGGGTTTTCTGGAGGGAAATAATTTTTGGGTTGTGTAACTTTATGAGGATAAGGAGTTCATTGTAGTTATTTAAATAACCATTTAGATTCCACTGAAGTATCTTTAGAGTCATTTTTAATTATTAAATTTAGAGATTAGTTTGGGTCTTTCCTAAGGTTATGCTGTTAATTCCTTCTGTGTTTATTAAAGACTTAATCTTATATCTAGTTAGTTTTGAGGCAGACTTATCCGTAGAGTTCTGTTCCGAGCTGAGGGAGCTTGTGGACATCGCGTCGTCATCTTCATATTGTAGGAGCGTTCGCTTGATTGATGTTCGTTGTTCCAAATTTGATGTTGCAGGGGGGTCATCTTCATATTGTGTGAGTGTTCGCTTGCTTGTTGTCGGTTGCTCCGAGTTTGATTTTTCAGGGGGATTGGGGAGATTTTTGGTCTTTTCCTGTTGTGTTGTTTGGTTCTGGTTTTGTTTGGCCACTGAAGAATACAGTGAGCCATCCTGTTGATGTCTGGTCTTATATATGGACCAGGCTTGGCGGTTGTCCACTTTTGGAGAGTTTTTATAGCTTGTTTTTCCTGGTATGTAATGAAAACTGGGCATTTTCTGTCTCTTGCTAGGTGATTAGCGTTGGGGTATTTTTTTTCTAGGCAGTTTATGCAACTATGGTTTTCTTTGCATACTTCATCAAGGGCAGTGTTGATATGAGCTGCGCGGCTGCATATTTTGCAAGATGATGGGTTCTTGCCCACCGACGAACTTAGTAATTTTCTTTACTTCTGTGACTTTTTGGGCTTTTAGGTGATGTAAGATTTCATCTTCTTCGATACCTCTTAGTTCATTGCAATAAATAACACCTTTGCAAGAGTTTAAAGATCTGTGTTCGGTGACTTTGATGGGAATGTTGCTGGGAATTGTGGTGAGTTTGGCGTTATTTTTTGTTTTGATCAAAAGGTTTCCGTCTCTGGTTCTTTTGCATTCAGCGATTTCTCCACCAATAGTAGAGTATGTTGTTGTTTTTATTGTAAACGGCGATATTCCGCTGAGCGATCCATTGTCTTTTCGGGCAATAACAAGGTATTTGCCATCTGGGGCAGGGGGTCTCTTCCAGGGGGGTCAAGCAGATTGTACTGTCAGAATAATTGAATGAATTATTCTAATGGCAATATGGAAGGAAATTCAATGCTGGCGGCATCGGCAGCTGCAGGTGCGGGTGATCCGGAGTCCAGTTCCTCAATGTTCGTGTCGCTTATTACGCTATAGCTATGCACGCCACCTAGCAGCCGGGCAGATGATCGGAGAAAATTCCCCAACCCGCCTCCTATCGGCGATGCAGGTGGTCGGAGGGAATTTTGTAACTTCCGGATGGGGCTCGGAGCTTTTGGGGATCTAAAGGTCCAGATGGACTCGGAACTTCCAGGCATTCAAAGCTCCGTATGGACTAGGAGCTTAAGGGGAATATATTTCTCCATATGGACTCGGAGACTACTGAGATCTACTACTTCGGATGGACTCGGAGACTACGGGAATCTTAGGAAAAGTTCAGTCATGCAGGGGCATGGAAGCTTTCCGGCCGAGATGTGCAACGCGAATAAGAAAACCAGACACGGGCTGCCGATCTCGGTCGAGGAGTGGGGGGTGTAAAAGAAGAGGTGGTGATGTGGGTGCCAAAAAGAATGATACGCAGCGGGTTGATGTCTTTGCGAGATTTATTGTACATGCGTAATGAAATACGGGGCCCTCCCTTCGGCACGCTTGCAGATGTGGCGCGAGGGTTCAGTGGCGTGAGTTTAGCGGGAACGGGTTAGGCCTGCGTCTGCGTAGGAGCGCGATGGAGTGCGGGGTCACTGTGGACCGAAGCGCTTGTCGCTGTATGCGGCTGTGTGTGTCTGTGTGCGGAGCGATGCCAAACGGAAGTGAGATGCCAAACGGAAGAGTCCGTAGGTGAGACTTCAGCGGACCGAAGCACGTATTTCTGTGGGTCTCTCTGTGTGTGTGTGGACGCGGCGTCCCAGCAACCGAGCACACGTCCACCCTCGACGAGATTCAAAATGGAAGTGGAAGAGTGAAAAAATCATCGATCACACGTCAGTGGAGTGTCACGCTCACTGATCTAGTTCGCTGCTACCGATTGCACTATCGACCGCGGCCTCCGGGGCGCGATAACGCGTTAAGGGGCTCTTTCCGTCGGTCGTGTCTTGGCTTAGAGTACTAGCTAGTTTTTAACTATTTTTCTTAGTTTTCCACTTCTGCAAATTTTAAGAAATAACAGGGAGTACTTCGTGTCCTAGCTTAACCTAATTGTAATACGTTAAGCTAATATGATATGGAGATAATACTAATGAGGAACATAATATAGAAAACTAAACTAATAATAATATGGAATAGTATTAAGTGGTTTATTATAGCAATATAATGCTGCTTATCTGGAATATGCTCGGCACGAAGGTATAGATTTTTGCGCAATCAGTTTTGGGGCGTTACATCCCCTCCTTCCTTCTGGGAACAAAAGAGATGTTCCCCAAGTTATGTAGCCGCCAGCGTCCGTGAAGTGGTGCGGGGTGCCGCTAGCCTATGCCCTCCGCGAATGATGCGGGGACGTAGATGCGCAGCTGGGAGGAGATCGAGGTGTCTTCGTCCTCCGCGTGGAGATGAGATGCGCATCCTGCCGGTCGTCCGAAACCTCTGGTCTGGCGTCCTCCCACCGAGCATGACCGGCTGGACCGCTCGGTGTACGCTGTTCCCGAGTGGCTGTCGGCTGCGTATTAGTCCAGAAGTCGAGTCCAGGCTCTTCCTCGCTGTCGCTCGATGAGATGGTGATCGTGTCCATGACGGCGACGTCTCTGTAGGTGGATCTGTGGGAGAAGCAACTAAACTAGCTTAGTTCTAGAACTACATAGAAATGAGAATTAGTGGGCAGCAGCAGTAACAACTCCTAGATAGGTTTCAAAGTCTTAAAGGCTAACAATGGTTCTATGTTTAGTGGGGGCACGGAGTGGAAGTTTGGGTTACTTATAATTGACCATCGCTGTAGACGTTGCAACGCACTGCAGTGCGTGGTCTATTATTTCGTAGAAAAACCCAACGGAAGATCGATCCTCTTCCCTGGAGAAGTATTTCCCGTGTTAAAGCAAATATCTAATGTGATTTATATATGGACGTTGATTCACTACGGTCAGTACACTCAAGTGACCCTTATGACACCAAGCACATGTTGTTAGGTGTAAGTAGGCGCGATGGAAAAAAGAATACGAGAAAAATAACTACCAGCGTGCTGCCTGGTTGTTTGTTTGCATACGTACTACTTGAGTTAGGATTAAGGTTTTTAGTCTAGGAAGGCTATCTACGTTATATATTATTGTGTACAAATCATTCAAATTTGCATATAAAACTCTAAAAGGTTCATGCAATTCGAAAAAAGTTTTACATTGGCGCAAGACTAAAGGTAAATAGGATCTAGTGTTTCTACTTGGTACGTAAAAATTTAGGAACAGATTAGGTTAGGTTAGGTTACGTCGGGAGGCCCTCATGGGGCCAAGCATAGGCCAAAAATTGCCCTTAGTTGCCCGGGTTCTACTAGTGTGGACTTAGAGATTGCTAATGCGAGTTTCGAAGTCCTTGAGGATCAAGGTGACTTTCGCGAAGGCCAGTAGCTCGCCTGGCTTTCTCTTGTAGGCATCTTCCAGTGACGCAAGAGCCGGAGCGCCTAGGTGTCTTAATCTTGACCTTGCTAGCGCCGGACATTTGCAGATGATCGCATCATCGCATTTCCGGCAGCTTGCGTTTTCGGTGACGCCCAGCTTGACGGCATGTGTCGCGGTCAGGTGACCTGTGAGAATTCCTACTAACAGTCTGCAATCTTTCCGTGACATATGCAGCACGTAGTTGCTGAGCCTTTCGTTGCGCTCTCTGCACATGATCTTGGATATTTGGATATTGGATATATGCAGGTAGTGGAGTTTCTCCTCTATCTGCTTTTTGCTTTGTTGGCATTTTCCTCTAGTTCGCCTTGGAGCGTTCTTTGGGAAACCAGAACGTTTTCTGTTCTTTCACTCGCCAGTCCGACGCCCTCCTTTCCAAGTTCATCCGCGGTTTCGTTACCATCGATGCCCTGGTGGCTGGGAACCCAGTAGATCCTCACTGACTTAGTCGTGCTCAGGATATCTAGTGCCTCCCTGCTTGCCTGTACACTTTTGGAGTTGACCGCTGACGATTGCATGGATCTTATCGCCGCTTGACTGTCTACGAACAAATTTCCCGCTTCGTAAGGACAGTTTATGCTCTGCGCAAGCTCTGCCGCTTTTCCAATGGCAAATACTTCCGCTTTGAATATGCTGCATTGACTTGGTAGCTTATACGACAGCCTCATTTCAGGGTCCGTACAGTATATGCCCGCTCATACTGCTCCTTCCATTTTGGATCCGTCGGTGTAGATGTTGAGATGTTGCCCATAGTCCTGACCTGTTTTCCAGTCGTTAGGTCTCATGAATGTTGTTGTTTTCACATCCGGGCACGTTCTTGGTATCATGTAGCCAGATATACTGCTCATGTCTCGGCCAATTGAACTGTGCCCGAACCCTTGTAGCGACATCGAGGGGATCGATTCCGATTATTGTTTCGAGCGTTTTTGTAGGGGCACCCCTGTTATGCAGAGCAGTGCCTGCCGCTGGGTTCTCTCCATAAGCTTGTAGTAGGTCTTCTTCTCTATGGCTTGCCACCACACTAGGACTCCATACAGCAGTGTCGGACGCACCACCGATATGTAGACCCAGTGCACTGCAGTGCATTAGAGCGGGCGAGAGGCCCCATGTGCAGCTTAGCATCTTCTTGGATGCGTATAGCGCTATGGTGGCCTTTTTCACCTTCTCTAATACATTGGGTCTCCATGTCAGCTTGCTGTCTAGCACAATGCGGAGGTAATTTACCTGTGTTTTCAGGGTCAAGATGGTCGTGTTAATTTTTGGTGGGATCCATCGCGGTACCTTGTATCTCTTGATGAAGAGAATGAGGTCCGTCTTATCCGCGTTGATACTGAGTCCTACCTTGTCCGCCCACTCACATATCTCCCTGAGCGTTAATTCCATAATCGAGCTGAGGGTCGATGGACATACTCCGGTGATATTAAGCTTATGTCATCCGCATAGACTGTTATCATTGGTGCTTTCCATTCGAATCTCTTGATTAGGTCGTCTACCACCAGATTCCATAGGAGGGACGATAGGACCCCGCCTTGCGGCGTGCCTCTGTGCGCTTCTCTCACCATTGAGGCGGTTCCCCGATCTGATTGTACCCGCCTGAACTCAGAAGATTTCCTATCCACTTGTTGATGGCGGGGTGCGTGTTGATCGCTTTTAGGCGATTCATTATTGCGTCTGTACTGATGTTGTTGAATGCCCCGGATATGTCCACGAACACTCCGAGAGCGTATTCCTTATTATGTAGGGCTCTTTCGACGGTGGCTTCTAACGAATGTAGTGCCGTCTCGCGAAGCCATGGGGTGATCACATCTTTGGCCACCTGTAGCATGGCTGGAAATATTCCATCCAGTCCAGGTGCTTTAATTCTTGTAAAG
>VNJS01008495.1:0-14583 GCA_008042575.1 Drosophila watanabei
TCAACTTTAAAATTGCATTCCTGAGTTTTTAATATTAAAATATCTTAATATTTGTTATTATTTCAACTTTGAAATTGCATTCCTGAGTTTTTAATATTAAAATATCTTAATATTTGTTAATATTTCAACTTTAAAATTGCATTCCTGAGTTTTTAATATTAAAATATCCTAATATTTGTTATTATTTCAACTTTAAAATTGCATTCCTGAGTTTTTAATATTAAAATATCTTAATATTTGTTATTATTTCAACTTTGAAATTGCATTCCTGAGTTTTTAATATTAAAATATCTTAATATTTGTTAATATTTCAACTTTAAAATTGCATTCCTGAGTTTTTAATATTAAAATATCCTAATATTTGTTATTATTTCAACTTTAAAATTGCATTCCTGAGTTTTTAATATTAAAATATCTTAATATTTGTTATTATTTCAACTTTGAAATTGCATTCCCGAGTTTTTAATATTAAAATATCTTAATATTTGTTAATATTTCAACTTTAAAATTGCATTCCTGAGTTTTTAATATTAAAATATCCTAATATTTGTTATTATTTCAACTTTAAAATTGCATTCCTGAGTTTTTAATATTAAAATATCTTAATATTTGTTATTATTTCAACTTTGAAATTGCATTCCTGAGTTTTTAATATTAAAATATCTTAATATTTGTTAATATTTCAACTTTAAAATTGCATTCCTGAGTTTTTAATATTAAAATATCCTAATATTTGTTATTATTTCAACTTTAAAATTGCATTCCTGAGTTTTTAATATTAAAATATCTTAATATTTGTTATTATTTCAACTTTGAAATTGCATTCCTGAGTTTTTAATATTAAAATATCTTAATATTTGTTAATATTTCAACTTTAAAATTGCATTCCTGAGTTTTTAATATTAAAATATCCTAATATTTGTTATTATTTCAACTTTAAAATTGCATTCCTGAGTTTTTAATATTAAAATATCTTAATATTTGTTATTATTTCAACTTTGAAATTGCATTCCTGAGTTTTTAATATTAAAATATCTTAATATTTGTTAATATTTCAACTTTAAAATTGCATTCCTGAGTTTTTAATATTAAAATATCCTAATATTTGTTATTATTTCAACTTTAAAATTGCATTCCTGAGTTTTTAATATTAAAATATCTTAATATTTGTTATTATTTCAACTTTAAAATTGCATTCCTGAGTTTTTAATATTAAATTGTTAAGTGTGTTGTTTAAAATATTGTTTAAATATTATCAATTAATCTTTACGGAGTATAACGGAGCTATTAATTTTTTTAAATTAAAATGAACTGAAATATACAAATTTCGAACATAGAATCGAATAATCTGTAATTTCAACGTTTTATTCGAAATTTCGAACTTAGAATCGAATTGTAAAGTGTGTTGTTTAAAATATTGTTTAAATATAATCAATTAATCTTTTCCGGAGTAAAACGGAATTATTTCTAATTTTTTTAAAATTTTAATGAACAAAAATATACAAATTTCGAACTTAGAATCGAATTGTCTGTAATTTCAACGTTTTTTCGAACTTAGATTCGAACAGTCCGTTATTTGACTTTTTTTCCACTTTTAAAACAATCCAATTAACTAATTAATTTAATATGATTAAGTCTGTGCATTTTATATTATTTTTAATTTAATATTAAACACTATTTTGAGTAAAGACACTGATCTTTGATCATATTATTTTATTCCCGCGCATAAACAACAAAAACTGCACAGATTAGAGAAGTGCAAAGCTATCTTGCCCTCTCGCTCGCACTGGCGCTAGGTGTTTGTGAGATTACATAAGACATAACACCGAGGCAGGCTTCCGTGTTGTTGTTTTTCGCGAAGCTACTCACACTCGCCTGGGGACGGGACATGCAGCTCCTTAGCAGCCAGCCGGTAGCGCCATTCCGGAGCAGGTGGGTTGCCATTTGATGGGGACTTTGGGGGCCTGGAAATGCACGAGGAAAATGTCGCGGATCGCGGTTCGTATGTCCGGCGATCGAGCAGGTGTGTGTGTGCGTGTGTTTGTGCTAGCAGGAACAGATGATTCTGGCTAGAGGTGGCCCAAGGGGAATGGCAATCGATAGCAGGGATATCGCGGCATGATCAGTAGTGATAAATTAAGTTAAAATTTAATAATGAATTCAGGATCTTTTAAAAAAAAAGCACTTATAATTATATAACTACATTTACACTTTACATTTACATTACTCAACTTAATAAAATAAAACAATTTTAAATATAAATATAAATAAATATCCATAACATGCGTCCATCCCTAGGGATCCAGCTGATCGCGGCCGCAGCATGTGCTTTCCGATCTTTACCAACACTGCAGCGCAATCAAAGCAACGTGAACGCTGAAAGAATGGCAAGTTTTAAACGTAAATAAATATAAATAAATTAAACAAGCTAATAATTAAACCCTCTTAAAATACCAGACGAATCTGCGCAAGGAGCTGGAGAAGTGCAAGCACCCCAACAGCCGCAAGACCAAGGCGCTGGGCAAGAAGGCGCGTCGCCAGAACAACAAGCACAAAGTGCGCCTTGGCCACGCAATAAAAAGTAACATCACGGGTGAGAAGCTGAGCTGGTTCCTGGGCCAGCTGGACGAGGACCGCACGGCGCCACTGAGTCCGCAGGAGTTCGAGGATCTGATCGCGCTGTACTTCAAGCGCTTCGACGAGGAGCTGGAGCAGATCAACCTGAAGCAGTCGATTGGCAAGCATCGGGCGAACCAGCACGCCGCCCGCAAGGATGTGATCACCATAACGCTGGAGAAGGAGCGCAGCGAGTACCGCACCGGTGGCCTGGAGCTCCTCAATCTCTGCGATCCGCTGAAACTGAAAATGCTGCGCGATTGGGACGGCAGCGCGTTGAGTGTGCAGCACCTGAAGCTGGACCTCGTCTCGCACAACATGCTGCAGCGGCTCAAGGAGAGCCCAAAGGAGGCGCCGGCGACAGGTGACCAAATGGAAATAGCCTAACGTTGAGTTAAATAAAATAAAATGTTGAAACAAAAAATAAAAACAAATATCTTTGTTGACATTGCATTTGGTTGTTAACCAACACTGTTCGTTATGGCTATCGATTTTCTGACAGCTGTTCAGCGTTCTAGCGTGCTCTGAACTAGGGTTGTCAGGTAACCACAAATCGTGTCAGTTTTCAGAAAGTATATATTAATTATATCAAATTTATTTTAATATTAAAATTCACTTAATTTATTGTTGTTTTTGGTATGTATTTATGAAGTTATATATTGTGAAATATATTTTTAAGCTATAGACATCACACTACCCGATATTTTTTAGGCATTTGACAACCCTGTTTGAACTTGAATTTTACTGTTTTGTGAATTGTGGTGAAATATTCGTCTCGAAACGTGAGTTTTATTACATAAACAAAACAGCGAAGAAAGCGAAAGCGAATCTAGTGTCCTCCATTGACTTGCAGCAGCAGTACACACACATCCGTAACCGTAACGCAATGGGAGCCAGCACGTCCAAGGGAGTCGGAGTGGCCCAGGCAGCGGCCAGTCCAAGCCATCCGCCGGCGGAGCCCGTCAATGCCGCCACCGGAACTGGAGAGAAGCCCAAGTGCAAGGCTTGCTGCGCCTGCCCCGAGACCAAGCGTGCACGTGACGCCTGGTGAGTGTTCCTCCTGCGGCGTTGTGACGCAATCGAAGGTTTAATTTTGCTGCATTTCATGTTCCTTCAGCATTGTGGAGAACGGCGAGGAGAACTGCTCGTCGCTGATCGAGGCGCACAAGAAGTGCATGCGGGATGCCGGCTTCAATATCTAGATGCTAGTCAAGGAGTGACCAATGCTACGCTCCTCCTCCTCCTTTTCCTCCTCCCATTGTTTTTGTTTCTGTTGTATATCTCAAGCTAATTATAGAACTAAATTTATTGAAAAACCCAGAGCCCTGCAAAGTGTCGTTCTTTGGGAAGAGGCTTTAGTTCGTTTCCTAATTATTTTGCTTTGAAATTGTTCCCTTTGTTTCCTATCTTCATGAGTTGCCATTTTTGGTAATCAGTTCTTTTAAATCGTTAAGAATTATATTTTTATGCAATTCATTTCCTAATTAATTTTGTTTTACATTTTTCCCTTTGTTTCCTATCTTCATGAGTTGCCATTTTTGGTAATCAGAATTATATTTTTAGACAAAAAAAGAGTCTTATCTTGGAAAGTTTTCATTAATTTTATTGCTTCTTTAAAGCTTAGTTAATTTTCTTCAAATTTAAGGTACAAAGTGACCAAAAAAAGAGTCTTATCTTCAAAAGTTTTCATTAATTTTATTGCTCAGTTAATTTACTTCAAATTTAAGGAACAAAGTGACCAAAAAAAGAGTCTTATCTTTGAAAGTTTTCATTAATTTTATTGCTGCTTTAACTCTTTGTTAATTTACTTCAAATTTAAGGTACAAAGTGACCTCCAGCCAAGGTTTTTCCATACACTTAGGCTTCCTTCTCCCCCTTCCTCCCTTTCAAATGAAACTCAGAGTCCGCAAAGCAACCACGGCGGCCATGTAGAAGGTGATGCAGAGCATGGTGGCGAATGCCAAGATCCTTGAGGGCTGTGGCACCGGATACACGGCATAGACCAGAGTGTGTATGATCCTGGCAACGCTGGCCACGCGGAACAGATTGCAGGCCACAACGGCATTCGGATTTGTGCTAATATAGATCAAGGACATGATGAAGTAGGGCAGAATGTTCTCCATATCATTGCGATGGGCCCTGTGACAGAGGAAATGAAGAAAATTAGAGGGGAAAATGTTGTTGTGAGGCTACAAAACCCACCTTCTTACTCGCTCCACATGCGGATCATTGAACTGCACCTCCAGATTCTTGAAGAACAGATCCTCCTCGTTGGGGAATATCTACAAATGAGCACAGAGACACACATTCTTTAGAAACGGGTTTAAAGATGACTCAAAGGGCTTTACCTTGCGCCGCAGCGCCAGTGGAATGAAACCCAGTAGCTGTGAATGGAATGATTGGATGACCTTTGAGCCGGTGCAGAGATGGCTGCTAACTCACCTTATACCGGAAGCGCTGCAGAGCTGTTAGCAGGGACATGAGCAGCATCTTCACCACCAGGACCGTGGCCCAGAAGAGATAGCAACAGAAGACGGGATTGTCCAAAGTAAACAGCATCTCCTTGGACATCGCCTGACTGGCATTGGAACTGTTTGGAGCGGACATCGTAGCTCTGCGTGCTTGCGCTTTGAGGTGACTTCAGTAAATGATTGAGCTGAGACGCGGAGAGAGGCTCTCCTCATGTGTGGAGGCTGGCCAAACTGGTTATGAACTGCGTCGAAGCGAAGCACTCGAGATTAACCTAGCTGGGGAGCTAAAATTTATAGAAAAACGAAGCAATAACTGCAATGCAAATTCTATTTAATTTCAAATGCTTTTCAACTTAAATTAAGTAAATTTAATTCGTGAAAAATGAAATATTTGAGGAAATTAAAAGATCTGAAAAAGATTCCCTTAAAGATTTATCCATTTCCTAAATGTACTTCAAACAGCAAATGAATACAGAGCGAAAAAAAATATTTTTGCTGTTTTAAATATTGTAGATTCTTTTTTTAAAATTTTCTTTTCAGCTATTTTTTAATCTTTTTTTTTAATTTTTCCTATTTTAAAAAATACAACTGTCAGCACTGCTTGCGATCTATGTACGTAGACAAGGCGCCCCCTTTTGGCTGATCGTTAAAGTACACAAAGAACAAAGCAGTGTATGCAAGCAGTGCACCGATCGCTTAAAATTTCTTGAAAATTAGAACTCATTTTTGTTTCAATTAAAAGTATAGCATTATTTTCAACTGCAATGCAAATTCTATTTAATTTCAAATGCTTTTCAACTTAAATTAAGTAAATTTAAATGAAATCTTTCACAAATTCAAATGTATTTCAAACAGCAAATGAATACGTAGCCCGCCTCGAAGCACGTAATGGCAAAGGTGGTGAGAAAGGCCAATCCACGGGCCGGCTGCGGCACTGGAATGACCGCATAGACAATGGTGTGCAGCAGCCGGGCGCTGGCTCCGATCCGGATGAGCAGCCGGGCCGTGAGGGGATTCGGTCCGGTGGCCACATATGCCAGCGACATCAGAATGAAGGGCAAGACGTTCTCCAAATCATTGCGATGCGCCCTTTTCAGAATAACAATTATTTCAATGAATTCTCTAGTGGAAGAGGACTTCCCCGAACTCACCGCCTCACTCGCTCCACATTGGGATCCCCGAAGCGCACCTCCAGGCCTCCGCGCACATCCTCCGGATTGGCAAAGGTCTTGGTCTTCATGCGCTGGCGGGCGGTGAGCAGGGACATTGCCAGCATTTTAAGGATCAAAAGGCTCGTCCAGAACATGAAGCAGCCAAAGACGGGATTTGATTTGCTCAAAAGGTTTAGCGAGAAGCCGGAATCGGATGAGGATTCGGTATCGGAGACCATGGTTCCGTTTTCCATCACGAAGAAGCTCTCACGTCAAGCTCTTGCAGGGAACTGGCTATAAGAGTGTCCTTTAGTGGGAAAATAGGACTTACAACAGGTGTCCCGGTTCCCGGAACTGACCTAAATTCTAGCTCTATTATTATTTCATTTAATTTCGAGGAGCGGGTGCAGGCTTTCGTCATTTTCGAAAGGCTATTTCGAAACATTCTTAATTGGTTTTGCAGACTTGCTATTAATATTCTTTAAATTGTTATAATTAAGATTACGTAGTAGTAATAATGTAATAACAACTACAATTAAGAATTATTATATTAACTTTGAGTAAAAACTTTGTAATTTTAATTTTTCTTCTTTATAAAAATATAACTGTCTGCACTGCTTGTTAGTTTGTTAAAAACTGTGAGCTGTGTACGTGGAGAACACGCCCTCTTTTGGCTGATCGTTAAAGTACACCAAGAACAAAGCAGTCTATGCAAGCAGTGCAGTGATCGCTTAAAATTTGCTAAAAATATGAATTCATTTTTAATTTAGTTAAATTTTGGTTTGCATTAGGTAAAAATATAAAATAAAATAAATTAAATTAAAATAAATAATGGAAATTCTTATTTATAAAACAAATTCACTGCATATTTATCAACCCATTTGGCTTTAAATTGCAATTCCGAAGAACACAAACGGAAGTAGTCGGCCGAAGAGGGAGCGATAGCGATTCACGCCTTCAATGCGTGGAGCAAGAAATATAATATTATTATCATTATCAGTCTCAGTCTGAGTCTCGGAAAACCACTTAAATATATACACTATAAATGAATATATATGTACATATATCTGTACAGACAATGATCAGGCCTGTGAACAGTTTTTAGGCAGAGGAAAATGAAATTAAATTAAAAAACTGTGGTCAGATGAGATCTTTCATTTGAATATTAAGAATTTAACGCTTTTTAATCCGAAACACATAACTTAAGTGTCAATATTTTTATTCACATGCCTATATTTTACAAAAATAAATTAAATACGAATTTAAAAACGATGAGGAAACAAAGAAAAATACAAATTAAATATGATATTAAAAACAAAATAAAATAAATAAATAGGTTCAAAAATGACTTCATTACTACGTGAATTTAACAAAATATATAGCAACATATCTTTTCTTGTCCCAATTGATTTCCTTACGATATTTTTACAGTGTCTTTTCCTTTAGCATTTGTTGATTTTCCTAAAATTTACTTAATATTTCTATTTTTGGGGGACGACTTTTTGAAAAGCAAACAAGCTTTGCACTCACGAAACACTTGTACTTTTGTTACTTATTTATCTACGCGCGATGACGTATTCCTTTGGTCTTGTCTAAATTTAGTCAGAGAATTCCATTTGATTCTGGTTTACTTTCTGCTTCTTGTTTTTGGTTTTTTGTTTTTTTCTTTGACAAAACACACTCGCCAGCGACCAAGTCGGCGTCACAAGTGGCAAAGATCCAAAGTCCAAAACTCAACCAGACGACTTTTTGTCGGTGTTCTGTTCGGGTTTCTCTTTTGTTTTTTTCTTTTCCTTCTTTTTTGCGGTTTTTAAACATGATGAATATAAAGAGAGACCCCAGTAGCATCTTATTATTATAATGATCAATAGAATAGATCAATAGTTCATAGATATAATTATTTCTTAGGTTTCGTAAGCAATCTCTGAGGAAATACATATTAGGAAAGGTATTTTCTCAACTTTACTGGAAGTTTCTTCATCTAACTTATATCCATAATAATGTTGGAACATCTGACACTCCCTATACCAAAGTTCAGAAGGCAGGAGTACGTAAAAGCCAAGTTACATGAGACTCAACAGCAGTAACTCGGGTTCAAGCAACTCAGGCCTCTAAAAACCTAATAATTTTGTAAGAGAAGTTTTCAAATAAACAGAAAAACTCAGAACTTATATCAAACTCTTAAGATATCCAGAATAATTCTATCATGGAATAATCTTCAGAAATATAATCAAACTCAGAGTTTGAACCTTGTGTGTCACTAGATTGCGATAAGGCCTGGCGAACTTTGTTTAATAATTGGCTTAAAGGCTTATACCTCATATAACGATAACTGGCGACAATTATAAAACAAAGGCATTAAATGAATGGGAAAGAGTATAAAAAACAAAAACGATTCCCTTATCAGCTCCGTTCCATCCAGAGCAACGACTAAAAAGTAAATAAAAAAAACTAAATAAAATCAGCAAGCGACTCATTTCACATGTGTTCGTACAGCTTTATATACTATATATTCCGAGGAACTCACTCACTCACGCCTCCGATTCAAAGTCCGTCTATATGTCATCGTTACCTGACTGCCTCTCTATATATAGATCATGCCCAATAGGCCTTTCAAGAAGTCCCCCCCAGATCCAGATGCGATTTTCGGACAGTGTGTCCAAAATCCAATGGAATTCTAGGCTCAACCATTCCGGGAAAATACCTAAACCGATAACGGGAAGAGCTATATATGTATATATATATATATAGTGATATATATACTGATGCCATGACGGGGCCTGCTGTGGAGCCCCTAGACTCTGGCTATAGTCTACGTGTAACTGTTGATCGGATTATTTCAATATTATTTGATTTTTGTGGCCTGATGAAATCGGAAAACATGACGAAATGATCTTAATCATTCGATTAAGAGATGAAATGATTTTAATCCGTCGATTAAGAGATGAGTTATTGGAAGAAAGTTCTATTATAAAGAAAATTAGTATTTAAACTTTATGATAGTTTCTGATTCCAATTATTATTACAACACATTCTCAAAGGTTAAGAAAATGAACATTTAAACTTTATGATAGTTTCTAATTCCAATTATTATTACAACACATTCTCAAAGGTTACTTTAACTTTATTATTTAACAATCACTACATCGATTTTATTATTATTATCTGCTATCGCCATCAAATTACTAAACTTGAAGTGATTTCCTTCGTCTAATGTTATAAAATCATTGCGATACTGCGATTTCAAAGTACATATAAAGACCGTAGAGTTCAGAGAACGATGGAAAGGAAGGAAGGTATCAGTTACATCGGCGATATCGGTGATTGGTACTCCTGGGACCAGACCATTTGGAGATAAGAAACAAGCACCTGTCACCTCTTTGTTACAACATAAACAATTGTTGTGACGACACCGATGGACTTTGTCTGCGGGTTTAGCCTTCTGAATCTCGAGGAAATGGTTAATAGGAACCTTTATAACCGGGGGCCTATCGTCTGGCCCCTTAAGCCTTATCAGAGAGACATAATTGCTTTATAGAGCGCATAATTCTCTGAGGACATTAACCCAATTCGATAATGAAACTTATAGTAACTTGTAGAACTTTCCTTATGATATTTCCAGCTTAAAATCGATCTATCTATATTTAATAATTAAATAATAAAGAGAAATTTTTGATATTTCCAGCTTAAAATCTTCAGAACTTCCAAGGGGATTCCATTGAAATTTGGGATCCAAAGTTACAATTTAAGTATAAATTAAGGCTCCGAATTTCATTAAAATCCATGGATGGGTTCTGGATTTAGAATAGGACTAAACCTTTATAGCGATGAAACCCAAGAACAATCTTAATAAACAAATAAAACATTACAAGAGATTTCATGGAAATCTTGAAACGTGGGAAGCATCTCTTTCTCTCTTAGTTCTTAGTAATTTGTTTTCGTTCTCTCACTCATGCCGGACTTTGGAATGCCGAGGGAATTACACAGCATTTGGGAAGTATTACGTAGGGCTCTCTCTCTCTCTCTGCTCAGAGTAATCGCGAGAGAGTGTAAATGTGAATGTGCAGTTGGCGGCGTACAATGTACATACATTTGTATTATCGATGCGGTGGCAGCGGGGTTCAAAGGTCGCACGAAGCATTTGCGTGGCGTCCGGCGCTGCCCATTGGCCGTTGATAAGTACGAACATATATATATATATATATATATATATATATGTGGACCGACATCTATTGGAATGTACTTTCAATCTAAACTTTGTTTGTCGCCGCGACAACACTGCGTATTATTAATCTAGTTGTCAAGCATGTCAAGCGACCAAACACAGGCGCTATCTCTCTCTCTCTCTCTTTCCCCCAACTCTCTTGCACTTTCTTTGGTGAGCAGAAGGAATGCCCGAAGAAAGGGAATTACAAAAAAAATTTAGCAAATGAAGAGAAAGAAGAAATGTTATATTAGAAAAAGCGCAGCATCTCGAAGAAAAAGAAGAAAACTAAGTAACTAAAGGGAAAGAAAGGAAACGAAATGAAACCTCAAATAAACACATTTATTTTTTTATGTATTTTTTACACACTTATTCTGCAGGCAAAAGTAATTAATTATTTAGTTCTCGTCTCAAAAAAATTAGCGTAAAAACGGCTCTACAATAGTCTGCTTTTTGTGAGCAAAATAATAATAATAATAATAAAATACATGAATAAAAAACTACACATAATTAAATGTAGAATATTAATCTTAAATATATTATTAAATAAATAAGTAAATAAATAAACTACAAATAATTCAAAGTAGAATATTAATCTTAGTTTTTTTTTTGGCTTCGCAAAACCTTGAATTTATGTGTCCGACTTTCCATTTTCTAGCAACTAAATGCAAACTCGCTACTTTTCGCTCCTCAAGTCACTAAAATATGCTCCTTTTTTTGTTACTACCAAAATTAAGATTTTATTTTTATCTACATTTTAATCTTTAAATTTGTTGCTTCTAAAACATCGCTCTTTCTTTATTTCTTTAAAAAGCTCAAAATCTGGGCGCTAAACTCGAGTGTGACCAGAGCAGGAGAGGCAGAAAACCACGCAAATCGTCAACGCTCTCCCACTCTCGCGCTCTCTCGACTTCGGAGAGAGCCAAGCCTATAAATAGCAATGCAGGCGATCGGGAAAATCAAAAAAATTAAAAATTAACTCAATGCTTCAGCGGACGGACGTGTGCTCCATAGATAGAAAAGTGCTCCACGTATTCCACTGTTCCTTTTGACCGCTATACTTTGCCCTGCCTTCGCTCAACCCGCTGCTGTCCGTTTTTTTTTCGTTCGTGAAAGAAACAAGGAGAGAGAAAAGTGACGTGACGTGCCAAGCAAAAGAGTTTGAAAAGACACTAGAAAGTCGAAAAAAAAGGAAAAGAAAAAGTGTAAAAAGCAGAACACACAAAAAAAAGTAATGGCCAGTGCAGATCAGAAACACGCCACCGGCAATGGCTCGGCCGCCGGCAATGGAACATTAGCCGAAGATCAGCCCAAGGACGCCAAGGACCTGTTGCCCCACCTGGAGTCCCTCGAGCGGATCATCAAGCTGCCCGTGGTGAATGCCGCGTGGGACAAATCGCAGGATGTCTACGGCAAAGTAAAAGGTAAGTGAAGGAATGGAAATGGAGGACAAACGCGGTGCCAAAAGTGCATTGAACTCTTCTGAGCGAGTAACGGGGCGCCCCGCCTAACGGCACAGAAAACCAAAAACCGAAAGAGAGGCCGAAACAGAAACCACAACAACAAGAACAACAACAGTGTGCAATGGCAAATGCAGAGCAGCGCAGCGCATGCAATCGAAACCGAAAACGAAACAGAAACCGAAATCGAAACCGAAACCGTTGCGTTTGCTTTGCTTTGCTTTGCGACTTCGCCATTTTAATTCGCATTCGAGCTCGCGCTCGAGTTCGAATTCGGAGCCCAACTCGGCGGAGTTTTTAATTAATTGCCCGGCAATGGGGCGGGAATTAAGCTCAATTGATGTTAATTGATTGCAAGCAGGCGGTCAATAATCGAAATCACGGCAGCAGTGTGCGAGCCCTGACCTAGCACCACCAACAACGACGTCCGGCACTTTGCCCTCGTGACGCGCGGCGTACAAAGTTCGTTCGAAAATTTACATAATAAAAAACTTGGCCGCAGAAAAATATGGTGCGCGAGCAAGGGATAGAAACAGAGAGAGGGAGAGTGAGAGAGGTAGAGAAACGGACCACCGCACGTAGGCTGCAGTCGCAGAGGCGCCGATATTGACGAGGGGGCTCGTTTCGAGAGGCAAAGGCAGACCCAATGGCCACGCCACTGGCGAGCAGTGTTGCCAGAGTTGACTAGAAAAAAGCTAAAATCTTTACAGAAAATGTTGAATATTGATTTATTGTATTAGCTTCCAAGTGTTTTTGTTATAGTTTTTAGATTTCATGATTTGTTAAGCTTCTTGGAATTTGTAAAATTGATTAGGATTTGGAGTTTCTGTTCCTCGTAATCTTGGCCATGACTTTCCAGATTTTCGAACATGGAACTTGTGGAAACTAGCTTCATGGCTGGCAACACTGTCTCTGATTGGACTTTCGACTTGTTTGTGATATTCCGCTGCTCGGCGCACATATACAACCATACTTTCTTATTGGATGATGTGTTTGAGGAATGACGAACTATCAAAGGTCTAAAAATCGTCGCAGACAGATATAGAAAGATCGTAGCGAACGCATGGCGGGGGGAGAGGGGACCCCTTGCAATCCTGAACAGAACTGCGCAGTTTTTTTCTGTTCGCTTATCAGTGAGAACTGGCAGGCGGCGCCGCTTCTATAATTACTTGCTTTTTGTTGCAACAACTGATAAGCGTTCCCCTTGTCACATGTGGCAACAGTTCCAGAACTTTTCCAGAACATTTCCAGAACTTTTCCAATACAAATCCATCAATATAACCTTTTTTTTCTGCATTTTTCCAGGCAAAAACCGCGTCTTTGAATGGGCTTTGACGGCCGCCGAGGATTGTGTGACGCGTGCGGTGACGACAGCGGCTCCTTTTGTCACGAAACTGGACCGACCCATCGCCTATGTGGACCAGACTCTGGTCAAGGGCATTGACAAGCTGGAGGTGAAGGCGCCCATTATCAAGGACACTCCGCAGGAGATCTACAACCAGGCCAAGAGCAAGGTGATCGATGTCGTCCAGCCGCACCTCGAGCGTGTGGTCAAGTTCAAGGCGGCCGGGCAGCAGAAGGCCGCGTCCCTGAAGGATCTCGCCTGGCAGAAGGCCAACGAGGTCCTGGCCACGCAATACGGCAGCCTGGCCGTGAATGGTGTGGACACCACCACGGCTCTAGCGGAGCGCCTGCTCGAGTACTATTTCCCCAAGTGCGAGTCCGATGTGGAGGAGGATAATGGTGAGTGTCTCAAATTTTCCATCAATTGAAAGTAATTTGTTGTTAATTGCTCGATAAAGCGATCAAGTTCATTATTAACTTTTCTTCAAAGCTCATTAAATAATTCGACAGATTGCACTTGAAGTTTAGGCTAAAATTTAAGAAAAGAAACACGTATTCTCTTTGGCTTTCTTCCATTTCTATAGACTCTGTTTTTTATTCGTTTCTTGTGCTTGATGTGTAAACAAAATGCTATAAATAAAATCGTAAATATTTTTAATTCTCAGATGATAAACAAAATGCCGTCGTGCCGAATGGCAAGAGTTCTGAAAATGACAGTAAGTTCCGTTCCCTCCTCCTCCGAAAGAAAGAAGAAACCCCTTCGATCCGATCGTTTGTTTCTTTTCTATTCGTTTTTACTAACACATTGTCTTTCTTTAAGCATAAAAATTAAAAATAGCTAACAAATAGAAAAGCATGAAACACTAATCAAGCATGAAGAATAAATATATGTAGAAAATCTGCAAACACATTCTGCAAGGAAAGGAAAACTGAAGAAAAGAACAGCAAATTAGGGAGAATAATCGATGTATTTCGATACAAACCCGATATTTAAATGTTGTATTTGCTATTAATCGATATTTTGTTTGATATATCGAAAAGAGGATATATTTTAACGTTAATTGCTATATTTTTGATATTTTAAATGTATACTTTCGATATTAAGGAAAGGAAAGGAAAACTGAGCAAAAAACACCAAATTAGGAAGAAAATATAGATTTATCGATACATATTCGATATTTATACGTTGTATGTGCTATTCATCGATATTCTATTTGATATATCGAAAAGAGATGTGATATTTTAACGGAAAATGCCAATTTTTTTTTATTTTAAATGTATACTTTCGATATTAAGGAAAGGAAAGGAAAACTGAGCAAAAAACACCAAATTAGGAA
>VNJS01008496.1:0-23299 GCA_008042575.1 Drosophila watanabei
GGGAGGGCAGGGACGCGAAGCTCATGCATATGCAGGGGCCCCATTCTGCGTGCCAAATCAAAGTTGCCCCACATAGTGCCCGTGTGTGTGTGTGAGTGTGTATGTTAGCCATTTGCAACACATGCCACACGTCTGCTTTGCCCCCTTACTTACGGCTGCCTCTGTACCTGTATTGTAATTTATTATCCTGCATGGCAAAAAGGATTTTCATCAATTAATCATGCCGTGCTACCGATGCTACTGCAGCTAGATAACACTAACGCAACGTTAGTCCAGTGTCCTTTGTCCAGTGTCCTTTGTCCTTTGTCCGCTTATCCAGCATTTGAGGCAAAGTCCTCCTCCCTCAATGGTCAGTGGCATTGAACTGAGGCAAGGCCTGAGTTATGGACCACAAAACTGATAAATTAGTGCCAAGTAAGTGGGCTAAGGAGGTGGCCAAGCACGAAGGCCAAGCATCCTGGATTGAATTTGAGGAATCACAAGCTGCTGAGCCTTGACCCGATGCAACCAAATATATAGATTAATCATCAGAGTGAGGCGAGCGATGAAGCTAATTGAATATATAGAAGGTACTGACTAAGCTCATTAGTCTGTGTTTTGAATATATATTTAAGGCCTGAAAAGCATAATTACAACTTGGCTAATTTCCACGCATATTCAGCGAGTTAAAGCCAGACTAGAGTACGGAATGCCGGTGGCCTTGGCCTTACTGACTCGTGTCCTCGTGGGTTCCCGTGTGTCCCGTGTGTGTCCCTTGTGTCCTGTGTGTGTCCCCCGTGTCTGGTGCTCTGTATCCTGTCTGGAAGCACCGTGATTTATGGAGTGCGAGCCAAGTCAGTTCCCCTCTCTCTGTGCGGGTATTTTAGTTCAATGCCCGGTTAAATCAGCTTAAAGTGCATGGATGGCCATTTCATGGACGATTTCATCAATTATTCAAAGCCGGTCCTGCCTCTAAGTAAAAGTAAATTATTGCACACACTCGATACATATATAATACACACATACAACAGGAAAAACAAAGATCAAAAGCAGCTGCAGCAATTTTTCCGTTTAGTTTATTATGCAAAATTTAATTTTAATAAACAAATAGGTCCAATGAGGGCATGTCCAACAGCAGCAGCAGCAGCAGCAGGCTCAGACTGCAGTCCTGTGGCATTTGTTTGGCAATGATTGATTGATTGATTGACTGGCTCACTTTTGGACTGACTGACTGACTGACTGACTGTTGGAACGTCAAACTGCTTGCCTCCGGCTGACTACGGTTGGAGTGTGCTTTGCCTGCAGGATTATATCCTTCTGTTAAGTTTGCCTTATTATTTCCATTTACGGGTTTTCAATTAAAATCGTTCATTTGGGGCCTTGTTTGTCATGCAGAGTAATTCAGTTTTCAGTTTCCAGTGTGTCGACTGGCGCTAATCACTGGAGACAGCCTGAACAGTCCTTGTCTTGGCCAATATATGTATATGTATGGTACTTGTAAGGCTAATAAATTGGTTTACTTGTTATGGCTGTAAAATGCCGTGTTTTCGGATTAACTTTCATATGAACTTGATGATGAGTAAGCCAGGAGCGAGGAACTAGTCAAAAGTGAGGAGTAAGTTGCTCAAACTACTTAACCTATTTGGTAAATTGTTTGAGTAAATAATGTTGATATTGGAAATAGCTATTTGGATATTTGTGAAAGCTTCTAATTAGAAATATTTTAAATATTCAAAAGATCTTTTAATGGTTTAAGTAATTTGAGAAGCTCAGAGAAAGGGGTTCTATAAGAGTATAAGTATAAGAGTACATAAGTATGAGAAACGCAGAGAGAGGCTATCTAAGGAGTTTTTCTAGAATCAACACACTTAATAAGTTTAAACAGTGCAGGAAGTGGCTCACTTAGAATTCATTTTATAATTCACATTCTACTAAAGAGTAGAGAATGATGAAGCCTTAAAAAGAGTCTCTCTAAGAAGTTCATTCTAAAATAAATACAGCTTATAAAATTGAGAAGCGCAGAGAGAAGCGCTCTGAGTGATCATTTTAGGAATTACATAATAGAGCAAAGAGAGAGAGAGAGAGAGAGAGAGAGAAACTCTCTGAGAGTTCATTTTAAAATGAATCTGTTCATTCGTCGAACTATAATTATGGTTCACAAAAATGCTCTTATGCAAATCAAGTTATTAACTTAATTAAAGCATATTTTTACTCTACAAATTCTGACTCATAGCCATGTCTGTTTGAGACTTGTCTTCCCCTTTAAAGGCTTAAGATAAGCATTTGGGTGACTCCACAGCTTTTTGGTGTCTTTGTGTCCTTTCACCACGTGAAATAATTCAGCTCATTAGAGGAGACTCCTCGTCATCCAGCCAGTCATCCCACCAGCCTCAGGAGTGGCTTGTTCCCAGTGAGAAGGTGGAGTTTCCACTTCGGCTACGGGGTTAATTCGGGCCATAAATTTAGCTAGTTGCATGTTGCTACTGGGGCTGCTCCTGCTCCTGCTGCTCCTGTTTCTGCTCCTGCTTGGGGCCAACTAAGCCTCGCCTCCGCCTCACTGATATAATGTGACACCAGCTGCTTAATGTTTTGGTTAAAAGCATTCTAAGTGAAATGCAACAGGGCGGAGACACCGAGCGCCGAGCTGATGCAAGCTACAGGAGCTACAGGAGCAAGAACAGGAGCAGGATCTGGCACAGAGGGAGAGCTGGAGGTCAGGAGGGCGTGCCAGGCTCGGGCTGGCAATTTGCTTAAGCGAAAGGTTGCCGCCACATATGAGGCAAGAAACAAACACAACTTCTTCTGCCAGCAACAGTGGGTCCAAAATATAATAATCTGGCTTAGAAAATAATTCAATTCTTAAGGTATATAGGTAATAAAATAAAATAAACTAAAGTAAACTTCTTTAAATTCTATAATTATACTAAAATCAAACCCAATATTCTCCAAAAATTCTCTAGTCTTATTTTACCATTTATTTTTTATTCTTAATATTTTAATTGCATTATTTTATTGTTATTTTTATTATAGTTATTTTTTATTATTGCTTCATTTAATAATTTCCCATTTCGGTGCACTGTTTTTTTGTTTTTCGGTTGGAAATAAGTTTGTTGCCTGCTTTTGGCCTGCGGCTGTTGTGGCAACATCATCATCATTCATTTGCGCCCAGGTGCGTTTTCGTGTGCACTCAGCTTGTGCTCGTATTTGGTGCTCCTCTTGGAAAACTCCTCTTGGTGTTTTCTTGGTTTCCTCTTTGCCGGCGTCTGTTGCACCTAGCGGGGGCACCTTGCGGCGGCATCTTTTCCGCGGAGGCCACTGCCCCGGAGTCTGCTCCTTGTTTGGTTATTCTTAGGAGGACTAGCGCCTCCTGATTCCGCTCGGCTGATTTTTCTTTTTCGGCAGCTTCTACCGGAATGGAAAATGTACGGTTGTGAATCACATTTTCCGTACTTTTGCTATATTTTGGCAACAAGTACGAGGTAAGGAATTCTTGTTCTATCAGAATTTCAGGTGTTTTTGGATATAAGTCCTACTATACCTTTAAAAGACTTTGAATTCAAGAAGTTTATCTCGTATACATGCTAAAACCCACAGGCATATCTTAAGAATTCGTAACTATATTCACTTTTAATGTCTTAATTGTTTTCTTTTAGTTTTTCTATTGTAACTCTTTCAGCTTTTATTTATAAAATTATAATAGTCTGTAATTGCATACAAATAAAATGCATTTTTTTGCACATTCATTAAATTTACTTTTAAATTCTTATCACTTCGTGAGGAAACTAATGAGTCAGAAGTCCTTATTCCAAGTGTATTCCTTAGTTTGTGGATAAACCTACTTCAGGTTTTATACCTTCGATAAGGTTATTTTTCATATCACTTTTCTTTTTCAAGTTCGAAGGTAATACATTACAGATAAGAATAGAATCTTTTCCAACTAGACATGTTCCCATTACAAACATTTTTCCGATAGCCGCAGATATATATTTTTTCTTGACTGGCGTGGAAACGACTTCGACAGGTACTCCACCGCTTCATACGTTGACGTATAATGAAACAGCTTTATCAAATATTGCGACATGGCTGTCAGACAGACATCGGTGGCATTGTGAGTGCCTCTGCCTCTGTTTGGAGGGTTTTTGGGTTTGCTTCTGGTTCCGGATCGATCAGTCGAGTGCCGAAATGTCAACGAGCTACACGCGCCTCTTCCGAATCCTATTCGTGATCATTTTCCTCAAGCTGCTCTTCCTGCTGGGCCTGTACTTCCGCAGTTACGATGCCAGCACCAGGTTACGTAGGCGACCAGTTGTGGTCTCTCAGGTGGATATATTCGATGAGATATTGCTGGATCGCAGGAACAGTAAGGAATCTTTAAAGATATTCAAAAAATCGATATAAATTTCATGTTACTCTTCATTTCCAGCCCCCTCGTGGGAGCAGCAAATGAAATGGATACGCGAGGAGATGCCATCGTTCCCCTTGGAGGAGCTCGTCCAGCGGGAGAAGCACTATCAGGCGGTGAAATGTGGCCCTGCTCCGGATCTAATGAACATTGACTTTCACAACACCTACTGGCAAAGAGCTATCAATAAGAATCTAACCTACTATCTCTTTGGAGCTTACTACGACGACAGGGAGACAGTGCCGGAGGCACCTCTTGTCCGCCTCCTGACCATGGTTAATCAGCATCTGGACCACAAGTTCAAGTATCCGCCAATTTACTGTCAGTTTTGGTTCGAGGGTAAGGCGGATCCCCTCATTGTTAATGTCACCGAGCACCGAGTTATGTGGCCCTTTGGTCATGCCCCTCGTCGCTACTATCCCACCCTGATGAGCTGTCCTTTGCCGGATGAGAAGGTGCCACAGATGGTGTCCCTGGTGGCAGAGAAGTGTGACAGGGCTAGGAATCTCCTGAGAGTGGTCTACGAGCCGGATGAGGATCAGGCTAAGACACCAGGAAACACAACTGCTTCCACGGAATCCTCTTCCGCTGAGCCGCCCAAGGAGCCTCGCTTCATAGTCTGTGTCAAGGCCATGGATTTCCCCTACGAGGACAAGTCCTGGCGCCTCATCGAGTGGCTGGAGCTAATGCGTCTGCTGGGTGCCTCCAAAGTCTGGCTGTACGATGCCCAGATGCATCCGAACATGACCCGAGTGCTAAAGGACTATCCCGGCTTTGTGGAGGTGCGTGCCATGTCCCTGGGTCGCGGGGAACCCCATGCCAGGCCCCATTTCCATCATTACACCATGGCTGCGGATGGTTTCAATCGGATCCTGAACGAGATGATACCCTACAACGATTGCTTCTACAGGAACATGTACAAGTACGACTATGTCGGCGTCTTTGACACCGATGAGGTGATCATGCCCTTGGGCAACACCACCAACTGGAAGGAGCTGGTGAAGCTGGCCCGGGTTGTGCCCGACTACGAGAGTGTCACTTCGAAGGACTGCAAAGAGTGGGTTAGCTTCTGCTTCCGCAATGTCTACTATCCCCGGTATCCGGAGAGGCCCAAGGTCTATCGTAATCTCTCCAGTTCCTTCTACATGCTCCAGCATGTGGAGCGTGTGCGTCAGCACTGCAATCGAGGTGCGGCTACCAAGTGTCTACATGACACCAGGTTTGCGGTGGGTTTGCACAATCATTTTACCTTTTTCCATACCGAAAATGCCGCCTGCGGTGCCAAGTCGGTGCCCATTGAGTTTGCCCAGATGCAGCATTACCGGGAGCCGGACACCAAGTCCCTGTTGATCGATCCGATCATTGATGCCAGCATCTGGCGCTTCCAGCCGCAGTTGCAGTCGCGGATCGAGGAGAAGTACCGGCGATTGGGTTTCCTGCCCAACGAGCAGCAGCTGGCGGAGACAATGGAGCGGCGGCGACGCAAGGATGAGCTCCAGCTGAAGGAGGCAGTGGGTCAAGAGGGATGAGGAGAGGAAGAAAGACATGGTTCGGGATCTCTAGCTGGGGTTTATTTAGGGTAGCAGGAAAAGCTTTTTAATTTCAAATAGCTTCCTAAAAGTATGCTATGTTAGCTGCTTATAAGTTTTACTTTTTCATAGCATACTTTTGGATACGAATTTTAGTTGATTTGAAATCTTCAGGAAATACTTTACTATTATAATTTTTTTTTGATTAAGGTAAGCACATTTTTGGAAAATACTACATTTAGCTCATGAAATTAAGGTAAATGAAAAATTTGTATATATACAAATTATCAAAATATGATACATTTTCAGGGTTTATATATATATATATATTAGTTTTTTCCATTTGAGAATCTCTTATAATATCAAATTCATTATATATATCATTTAATATCACTTACTTACAACAATTAAGACTTTTTAAAGTGTATTTTAAAGTATATTTTCTTTAAGGCGAAACTATTTTAACATCATTAATTTTTTAGACTTTCTCAAATTCATTTTACATCATTATTTTTTTTAATTTCAATTTTTTTTTTTTTTAATATAAAAATTAAATAAAATATATTAATTCGCATAAGTTAAGTAGATTTTGAACTAAGCTAAAACTAAACCATTCAAACTCAATAAAGTATAAACAACTCGACTGTTTTATCACATTTTCTTAGTGCTTAGAAACAACTTATTTGCTTTAAAATGCAAACTAGGGAATTTCTGAATAAAGATCACAAATAGAAAAGGCCTGTCAAGTGTTTAGAGACGATAACCATGTGACGCCAGATCAAAATGAATCGCAAACAGTTGGGCAAACACAGCGCCCAAAGTGGAACAATTTTTTGGTAAAGAACAAGAGAACATTACTCCTAAAACAATAATAAAATGAGAATTAAAAAAATTCTCAATGTGAAGATTTACAAATAGCGGGCCCCGAAAGCGATTTAGGCCAAATATCACAAATGTCATTCGGAGACAATCAAAATCAGGCTAAAATTTTAACTTAGATTATGCAGATATTGGTTTGCATAAAGAATTATTTAAAAATAGGTCAATAGGAATAAAACATCCTTCTTTAACTTTGAAGATCAGCATCAGATTAATGCTATCCGCGGCACAATGCAATACGTTGAAGAGCTAATCCTTCTGAAGATTTTGTTTATCAACTTTACTCCTTCGGTTGTGATAAAAAAGTGTCAGAACTCATATAAGGTCTTTGTAAAAAGGTACATGAAAATGTACCTAAAATGTTCCTAACCATTAACTTAAAAAATGTACCGAAAATTCTTTAAGCAACTTTTAAGAACCTAAATTTTATACATTTATTTTAATTCAATTATTTTAATTCGTTTAAGGTCTCGAAAGAGTGCTTACTGTACCTTTAATGTATTTAAAAATAACTTAAAAAAATCACTTAAAATTCTACTACTACTTTTAAGAGCTTGAGTTTTATACATTTAATTTAATTCTTTTAAAATCTCTAAAAAATTTACCTAAAAGTGTACAAAAAAGTGTACCTAATACTGTACCTACAACGTACCTAATAATTAACTTAAAAAATTCACTTTGAATTCTTTAAGCTACTTTTAAGAGCTTGAATTTTATACATTAAATTTATTTCTTTTAAAATATCTTTGAAAATGTACCTTAAAATTGTTTAAGAAGCTTTTAAGAACCTGAATTTTATACAAATATTAAAAGCTAAATTTTTGTTCTTAAGCACCTTTATACTCCTCCACCTGCTGCTCTAGTACCTCTATTGACCAGCTCTGTTAGCTCTGTTTATCGGCCCAAAAACGGCTAAAAGCCCTGGCCAACTCTGTTATTTTCTGGCAACAGACTCTGTTGTTGAAGCGAACGTGTTGTGAAGACAAGTGTTGGCAGTTGTTGGTGCCTGTTTGTCGGCTTTTGGCTGTTGCTTCAGTTGGCCATAAACAGCTGGAGGGTCTGGATGTGGCAGGCCAAGCCCTCAAAACCAGCAACCATGTCAGCGTTTATTTTTGGGGAAATTTATTTAATATTAATATGTATTTGTTTCTATTTTCTGATTTGTTTTTGGTTTCTTTTTTTGATTTCTAATAATTCTACAAATATTTTTCTTGATTTACTTATTTGAAGTGTCAATCCTGCTCTTAAGTTTCTTATTTTTATAGTTATAGTTTAATCTGTAGCTTTGATTTTTATACATTCTCATAATTCCCTTGATTGCACTTGAGCTTCAAGAGACTCTGCTCTTCGTTGGCTTTTAAAATGCACATAGAATTTAATTTAATTTGCGTGTTTGGCCATTTATCCACTTCTAATTAATTGCATTGCACAAAAGCAGCCCAAGTAGGAAAAACATTTATAACAACAAAAAAATTGAGGTAAAATGTGAACACAAATGAAAACACCAAACATATATGGTACAAAAAACATGCTGATACTTTTTTCTTCTTTTTTTTGTGACACAAAATAAAAATATGCATTATTATTTGGCCAAATGGCGAATTAATGATATGAGCAAACATGGCCAAACAGTGTTGCTGTTGGAATGCAAATTATGCGAGGCATTCAGGGTTTTTTTTTTAGTTTTTAATTAAATGTTTTAACGCTAATCCAGGGGCCAGCTGGGATTAAGCAAAAATATATTTGAATAGCGACGACGACGAGTGGCAAACAAAGGATAACACAGAGGCAGAGGCAGAGGCAGGCGCATAGCAGCTAGCCAGCGGAAGCGGAAACGGAAACGACAGCCAGCGACAATGGCGCCGCGTCACACAAATGTCACCAAATGCAGTCAGCTTTTAAGGCCATGCCACAAGCGGCAACGAATCCTTAAAGGACCAGACTCGAGACATTACCATTATTATTTAACTCGAAATAAATATAATTTCTTCAAATTATAAATCAAATCAAAATCCGAGTCGTAATAGCTTTTGAATTAATTTTCAAACTGTAAGCTATTTCGTGTTTCAGACGACATTGTGCTCCCTTCAGATTTTCGTCAAAAAAAAAATATAAAAAAAAATTACAAAACTTTTATACTGTTTTTGCCGGCCCCCAATCCCCCCTAAAAAAAAAATTGATATTATTTTCGCCAAACAGAGAAGGGAAAGTCAGTCGCGTTGCATCCACGAAATCACGCTCGTCCGAATCTATATATATATATATTTGCATATATATAAATATATATCAGTTTCTTAGATCGTTCTGAGTTTGTTTTTATTTGCAATAACAAGTTTTAATTTGTTACGGACGAAAAACCCAAAAAAGAAACTTCAAATAGTCGGCAATCAAATTTTAACATAAAAACCAAGCAACAAATTGTAATATAAATTTAAGCCAAGGGACCGGGAAGAAAGTGCCAAAATCAATGGAGGTAAGTCTATATTGTAAGTTATTTTAATTTAAAAGAGGTATTCCAGGGAATCCCCGAAATATGCCCAATGCAATTGAGCGAATCTCCGCCTCTGTTGCACCCCTCTTCTCCTTGTTTTTCCTCCCTATTTTCCCCCCTTTTCCCATTTGCCATATTTGCTAGCCATCTTGTTGAAACCAAAACTACAAGGATACAGCAGGAACCGAGTTCAAACTAAAAACAACAACAGCGAACAAAACAAAACAAAACATTGCCGAAAACAAAACACACAATGCAACAGGGAGCTGGCCATGTTTTTTGTTAATTAAAATTGGCATAGCAGCTGCAAGGGGGGGTGGGGGATGAGGAGGAGAGGGAAATGCCAGGAAAGCAACAACATTTTTGCATTTTCATCAGTTTTTCGGGGGCCAAAGCCAAAGCCAACAAACATTTGAGCCAGCGACAGCGACAGGTCACGGGTCACAGGAAGTAAAGAAAAGGAAACGAATGAATGAATGAATGTCTCACGATTTATAGGGTATATATAGGATATATATACAAGTATATATATTTACCTTCAAAGTGCTTCATTTTTCAATGGATGACAACCCACTGAGAGGGCCCCCTCGATTTATGTGCCGCCAATAAATTTACTCAACACTTTTGGCCCTTCGACTAATATAATATTTACATCAAATTGGGCTAGCTAGGGGGAGGGGAAGAGGGGGAGGAGGATGAGGAGGGTGGAACTGGGTGAAATAAAAAATTGCAATGCGTTTTTCTTAGCCAAGAACAGAGGGAGCGAAAGAGAGCGAAAAAACAGTGAAAAAGGATTGCCAGCACTTAAAGAAATTTTAAGCCCTTTTTAAGTAACATTTTTTATTGAAAATATTTTTAGAACTCCTTTTTTAAATAATATCTAATATGTAATTCAATTAAGCCCTTCTTTGTCACATTTTTTTTATTGAAAATATTTCAAGAACTCGTTTTTTAAATAATGTCTCATTTTTATTTCAATTATTTGCATTATTTTGTATAAATTTTTAGTCTAAACTATATTTAAAATGAATCATTCTTATTCTTAGATGATAAATATCTAACAAATATATTAAAAAAATTATAACTAATGCGTTTTTGTTATATTTTATTTATTATTTTTCGCATTTATTAAAATAATATTAGAGATATATTTACTTGTAGAACTCTTACAGTTATATGTTGAATATAATTGGGTTTCGATCTTGAACTTACAACTGTTGTATCCTTAGTTATGTATCTAATTAATTAATAACTTTTCTTTGTTTTAATTTTCTTTAATCAGAGAATAATTTAAACATTTCTTGAATGAAATAATATAAGAATTTTGTAGTTAAAACCATATTTTATATAACTTTTGTTAATTTGTTTATATATTTACAGTTTTACCTATAAATTAGATTTGTGATTAATTTAATTATTTAATTTCCTTGGTTTTTGGTTTAATATCATAAAACTTGTTTCTTTATATTATATTGATATGTTTGTTATTTTCTTTATTATTTATATTTTTTCCTGTGATTCTTTATCATTTAATGTCAGAGTTTATTTAAAAATTTTTCTTAGATAAAAATATTGGATATTTAGATCTTAAAATAATTTGTGATAATATAATAATACTTATTTAATTTATTCCCAATTTGATTTTTGAAATATATCACAAATTCATAAATTTCTTTTTCTAATTAATTTCTTAGTAAAAAATCTGAAGATTTTATTAATTTTATTATCATATCTTTTATGCCTTGAATTAGATTCAATATATTTTCTACCAGTTGATATTTACATTTCAAGTGCTAGAGAGTTTCTTTTATAAATTTCACTATATTTCAAAAACGTAACTCATATTTTTTCTCTCTCTGTTCCCTTGGTTTTCCTTGTACTGTTTTTGTTTCAGTTTTGGCTTTGCCCCTCCTCCTTGCTGTCGTTTAAGTTAAAAGCGCATTTGTAAAGGGAAAATGGGGAAAAGCTGAGTTAAAGGATAGCATAAGGAGGAGGAACAGGAGGAGAAGCAGCATCCCTTCAAGATCCCTGAGCGCCTTTTAAAAAGGCAAATCTGCAGTGCAATGTCTTGGCATTTCTCCGCCTCACACCCACCATTACATCAAGTGTTCAGTGTTAAGTGTGTGGGCGGTCCAAGGATCCAATGTGGATCTGCCAGGACACAGATTTACCATTAAGAGAGAGAGAGAGAATGTGAAGGATTCCCATAAAGAACCAAAAAGTCAAAGGAGCCAAAAGAGCCTGTCAAAGGCCGTGGCCATTCTCAAATATTTGGCCTACGCTTTTGATTTCGATTTCGATTTCTGTGATATATATTTTTTTTCGATATTTTCCATTTATTTGCCGCCACTCGAAGGATCCCATTTAAACTTATGACAGGCAAAGCCAAATGAAAGTTTGCTTTGCCTTTTCTCCTCCCCGACTCTCAATAACATCAAGCAAACAAAACAAACAAAAAAAATTGAAAAATGTGGCCATTAGTTAAAGTTTAGCAGATGAAAGAGCTCGCTTGAGGAGTTCTCTATAGGAAAGTAACTTTAAATAAACCTAAAACTATGTTTAAATCGTATAATTTTCTTGTCTTAATTATTAAAAAATTAGTTTGCATTTTATTTAACATTTTCTAGTATTATCTCTATTATTTTTATCATATTTTAAACCTTAGAAAGTTTTATAAATACTATAATTTTCTTATTTTAATTCTAAAAGAATAATTTACATTTTATTTAACATTTTCAAGTATTATTTCTTTTATTTTTAACCTATTTGAAGCCTAAAAATTTTTATAAAAATTATAAATTTCTTGTCTTAATTATATAAAAATAGTTTTTATTTTACATAATGACATTTTCTAGTATTATTTTTTTTTATTTTTATTCAATTTTAAACCTAAAAACTTTTATAAAACCTATAATTTTCTTGTCTTAATTATTAAAAATAGTTTAGATTTTTTTAAACATTTTCTAGTATTGTTTCTTTTATTTTTAACCATATCTTAGCTTAGTTTCTTTAGCCTATTTTCAGGCTTAGAGTATTTAGTTGTTCGTTGCAAGTTTTTTGTCCTTATTTTTTGGCTTCGTTTCGGGTCGAAGCTCTGTAATAAGTTTCAAGCGCTTTCCCGCTTTTCCAGGCTAATAAGAAATGCGTGATGTGTTACCCCTCACACACACACACAACACTCGCACATTCTCTCAAGTTTGTTGGGTGTCGCACCCACTCGAATCATCGAGTCGCTGGGAGGTCCAAGTCCGCGTCGAGGATGTGTAAATATTTGTTCCTCGAGCTGGCAACTTCTGTGCACACGTCCTTCGTCCTTGTATGGTCAGTTCGCAGCTCGAGTGGAACTTCTACGTGCCCCCCAACGCTGCCTTCCCTCTAAAGCGGGGAAAATTTTTACAAAATTTAGCTCACGTCCCAAGGAGCTCACGTGTCGGGTGTCCATCTTTGGCCACTCTTTCTCTTTCTCTAGAGCAGAGAGGAATTCGCGTGATTGTCTCATTAGCAGAGGGAGAAAAAGGACAGGGAGAGAGAGGGGAGGTAATGCATTACATAATGACTGAATAGTTGCATCGAAGTTAGACCCTAAAAATCCCTAAATTTACAGAGAGAAAGGTTCCTTTTTTCAACAAGAAGATGTCCTTGTATGTCCTCCAATAAAATAAAGGTCTTCTTAAATTGTTATCAAAAATAAAATATAAAATTTTTTGTATCATCTCTATAGCCTTGACCCTTAACTGTCATTGTTCTCTACGATTTTTGTTAGGAGATTCAGTCTACATTTTGCTTTCGACTAATAAACAACACAAAAAAGACTAACCAGACCATTATTGGAATTGTTCTGGTCGAGTATAGAGCCCATTATTCCATAAGTTTATTGTGAGTTTCAACTTGTACTTCTCTTAATTAATTATTAATGATTGTAATCCACAGATTAACGCCAGCCAGCAGACGAGTGCGAAAATGTTTTCGACGAATTTCTACAAAATGAAGAATTTCGCCAGTCCAAATATTTTTTTTAGTCGCAACCCCAAGACAACCACGGAAACCAAGGAAGCCGTCAATGCAGTGCCCAAAGCTGATAAATTAGCAAAAGTGTCGAAAGTGGAGAAGGTGGAGAAAGTTGAGAAATTGGAGAAACTCGAGAAATTACCGAATGTGGAGAGCTCTCAAGTCACAGTCACAGTCACAGTCACGGCTGAGCCAGAGCCTCCGCTCGCAGCCCAAAACCAGGGAAGGAAGCGAAAGAATCGCAATAGGAACAAGAACAGCAACAACGCGATGAACTCCCAGTCTAGGGAGTCTAGCCAGTCTAGTAACAATGCCGTAAATGCCAAGCAGCGAAAGCTAGAAAAGTCGCAGGACATGCAGAAGGTGCAGGAGCAGCAGCAGCAACAGCAGAAGCCTCAGCAGCAGCAGCAGAAACCTCAGCAGCAGCAGCAATTGCAAAAACCTCAGCAGCAGCAGAAGCAACAGCAAAAACCACAGCAGCAGCAGCAGCAACAGCCGAAGCAGCAGCAGCAGCAGCAGCAGCAGCAACAGCTGCAACGGAAGCAAAAGCAACAGCAGCAACAACTGCAGCCAAAGCAGCAGCAGAAGCCTCAGCAGCAGCAACAGCAGCAACAAAATCAGCAGCAGCAGCAGCAAAATCTTCAGCAGCAGCAGCAGGTGAAGCAGCAGTCAAACCAACAGCAGCAGCAGCAGCAACAACAGCAGAAGAAGCAGCAACAGCAGAAACCGCAGCAGCAGCAGCAGCAGCAGCAGCAGCAAAAGAAGCAGCAGACGGAGGTGCCAGTGTGCATAAAAAACCCGGAAATGAAATTTTCCGAAGTCCTCAAGAGCCAAGAGAAGAAAGCTCCTGAAAGCCTAAAGACCCCGGCAAAGGTGATCCCAGAGAATCTGAAGAATCAGGCGAAGGCACAGCCCGAAAGCCGGAAGAATCAAGAGAACAAAGCCCCCGAAAACCAGACAAACCAGTCAAAAAAAGCAACCGAAACCATAAAGAACCAGGAGAAGACATTTTCTGAAATTCTAAAGGGTCAGGAGAAAGCTCCCGAAAGCCAGAAAGAGAAGACATTTTCCGAAATCCTCAAAGGACAAGAGAAAGCTAACGAAAGCCAGAAGAACCTGGAGAAGAAAGCCACTGAAATGTTGAAGAACCAGGAAAAGAAAGCTTCTGAAAGCCAGAAGAACCAAGAGAGGAAACCAACTGAAACCCTAAACGAAACAAAGGCGGCACCAGAGATCCTGAAGATCAATCCGGCGAAGGTACAAGCCGAAAACCTAAAGAACCAGGAGAAGAAAGCTTCCGAAAGCCTGAAGAATTCAGCCAAGACAGCACCGGAGAATCTGGAGAAGGCACCACAGCAACCTGAAAGCCTAAAGTTAAACCAGGTGAAGACTACTCCCGATATCCTGCCACCCGAGTCTCTCCATGAAGCCAGGGAAACCCCGGCTAACCATAAACTCGAACTGCTCGAACCGAAGCACGGCGACGTAGACTCCGAGAGCGAGCCGAGTGTGAATGATCCCAACGAGATGGGTGACGACGAGGTGAGGGTGCCGCATCATCCCCTGAATAGCCTGTGGACGCTGTGGTATTTGGAGAACGATCGCAACAAGACCTGGGAGGAGATGCAGAACGAGGTGGCCAGCTTCGATACCGTGGAGAATTTCTGGAGTCTATGGTCGCACATTAAGCCACCGTCCGAGCTGAAGATCGGCAGCGACTATAGTATCTTCAAGAAGGGCATTCATCCGATGTGGGAGGATGAGGCCAACAAGAACGGCGGTCGCTGGGTCATCTCCATCAACAAGAACAACAAACATGATCTGGACAACTTTTGGCTGGACACAATGCTCTGCCTGATCGGCGAAACCTCCAATTATGCTGATGAAATATGCGGTGCCGTTGTCAATATTCGTGCCAAGTCCAACAAGATCTCGATTTGGACGTCTGATGGCAAGAATGAGGCTGCCGCCTGGGACATTGGCCAGATGCTCCGTGACGGTATGCGTCTCTCCAACGAATACACTTTATCCTATCTACTCCACATAGACACAATGGCCAAGCAGAGCTCCATCGTGAAGGCTATATACACGCTGTAGACGTGGCATATAATACATTCAACACATATGTAGCACTCGGAAACAATCCCAAACCAGATCCTACTTGTATATATATAAACTTTCGGTATTTTTACACACCCGCGCACTCGTTCTTGCACACAGGCAAATCGACAACACACACACAGCTATATATATATATATATATATATTAACACATATATAGGCAGTTAGCCAAAAACAAACATCGAGCCATAGAAGCCCGGAGCATGGAGAATTCTACAAAAACATTTGCCCAAAAACAAACAGTATCAATCCACGATACCATTACGGATGGAATCAGCATTCAAAATCTGGAGTCAAACGGCCTTACTTTCATATAAATTTTAACGTTATTCTTGGGAACCCAAAGGATATATATATCTATATATATATTCAAATGTTTGCTAACCTATTCAAATATGGTAACGTATTTTTTATTGCGGTTTGGGTGTGGGTTTTCGAGTTTTTTTAGAACCAAATCTTGTTCGGAAAGTCATGGAGTCCTGTGTCTTCTGTCATTGCTACACCTCCTTTTTTTATGCTTCAGGACTACCTTCTTGGGGTTTTTCAGGGAGTTTTAAAGACTTGACTTGGACACAAGGACATTGGTCTTGGAACGCTTTGAACATCGGACATTGAACGTCCAAGTCCGGACTTATTTGGCAACAAAAAAAACTTGGCCGCGTGTTCAATTGTTTGATTTATTGACGTTTATTGGCAGTTGGCATTTTATTGTGACTATTTTTGGGGGCTGTGGGTTAACAACAACGGTGGCCATGTGCCCCCACTTTACTTCCATTCGATTGGTTTTTATGTGCTTAATGTGTGTCCAAAAGTCAGACTTACCTATTTGTGTAACATAATTTCTCCCTGAACAAAAAAAAAAACTCTTCTGGTGACCCCCGCGCGCTATAAGGTCAAGGCCCAGATGCTTTTGGCCATTAAACTTGGCTCCTCGTCGACATATTTTCCGCCTCTGATTTATGGCACTCAATTTCAGGATATTTTTTTGGGGGAACTTAGGAAGGGAAGACCATTGATTAAACACTTTAACCATTTTTATGGCCACCGCTAGTTGTGCGGCGGACTCATTAGGTGGAGAAATATGGGACAGGTAGCCACTGTCAGGTGGGTTGAGAGTGCGAGTTGGCTTTGTGTGGATGAGCTCGATGTTTAACAATGGAATTGGCAATAAAACGAAACGAAAAAATCTGTAAATATTCAGAGTGAAAAAGGGGGGGAGAGAAGAGCATTTCACATTTCACGTATAACGTATAAAAAAGACTACTCCCCAAACGCCAGCCAAGTTGTGTAAATAAAAAATGGTGAGGAAATTGCCGTCAATAAACCGACTTTGGGTTATCCTTGCCAAGAAGGAAGGCCTTGGAAACTTAAGAAAAAATTCAAATCTATTCAAATGTAGCCCAAAAGTAGGCTTTTTAATTTGAAAAGAGTTATTTTTGTATTGGAAGCATAGAAAAATAAGTATTTTATATTTATTTAAAGTCTTAAGGAGCTGATTTTCGAATCAGAATAAGAAATGAGGTCTTTGATATTTAGATAAATAATAAAAATCTATTTAAATGAAGCCCAAAAGAAGGCTTTTTAATTTGAAAAGAATTATTTTTAAATTGGAAGCATTGAAGAATATGTCTTAATATTTATTTAAAGCCTTAAAGAGTTGTTTTTCAAATAGGAATATAAAATAAATTGAAGCCCAAAAGTAGGTTTATAATTTTATAATAATTATTTTTGTATTTAAAGGATAACAAAATATGTAATTTATATTTATTTAAAGCCTTAAAAAGTTGATTTCCGCACAAGAATAAGCAAGAAGGCCTTCAAAATTGCAAATGAAGCCCAAAAGTAGACTTTTAAATTTGAAAAGAATTATTTTTATATTGGAATCATTGAAAAATATGAATTTTATATTTATTTAAAGCCTTAATAAATTGATTTTCGAATCAGAATAAGAAATAAGGCCTTCAAAATTTCAAAAAAGGTATAAATCTATTTAAATTAAACCCAAAAGTAGGCTTTATAATTTTATTAACATTTGTTTTCTTTATTTCAAGAGTAAAAAATAATGTATTTTATATTTATTTAAAGCCTCAAAAATTAGATTTTCGAATAGCTCATAAACCCGCTCTGATATTTTTGGATTCTTCTCTCCAAAAAAAAAAAGATAGAAAAGCAAATTTACCTTTAAGCTGCAAACTACCCCCCAGACAGGAGCTTCAGGGGGAAGAAGGTTTTGCTGATTCGGAGGAGGGTTTTCTTTTTTTCTTTTTCTTTTTTTTTTTTTGGTAGCACCCCACAGGTGGCATTTGTGTTGTAAAGCGTCGATTTACATGCGTGTTGTATGCAGAGGGATACCAGGCTACAGCAGGAGCTGACGAATTTCAATTTATTTACTTTTATTTGCGTATGCAAAATAGTCTGAGGCTGCGGCTTGACTTTGGTTGGAAGCCCAAGGAGTCCAGAGAAATCCAGGGGATCCTGCTAGAAGCTCTTTAACTTTGTGGCTTTAAGCTAAGAAACTGGTAAGAAATTCTATTGAAATTTTATATATATTTATATGCTTACTTAACCTATATTTTTTGTAGCTCAATTAAGCTCCGAAAGCAATCGATTTTCTGAGCCACAACACATTAGCTTCTTTTTCCCCATAATTGCTCCTTGCATAAATATCCGCAGACTAAAAAGATGTCAAAACCCTGGCTATACACCCAATCCATAATCCATAAACTATAAAGACATGAGGCTACGTTCCACCTTCTGCTGTATGGCTTTGGCCTTTTCTAACCCTCGGCCAGCAGCTGTCAATTGCCGTTAGGACAAGGCAGGACATTGGACATGTACGAGTATGTTCCGGATACGGGGACCACAGGGGGGGAAATACCCAAACTCTCCTGCCCCAGAATTGGGGCTAATTATATGGCTACGACTACGGCTACGGCTATGGCTAATGCCCGAGTCCGGAACACAGAGAGAGAGAGAGAGAATGGAGACTCTATGCATGTGTGGCCTGGCCTGGCCTGGACTGGACTGGGTCCTGAATAAGTCATGTCGTCGGTGTGATTACCTTTGGTCGGTCTGGGGGATCGGATCGGATGGGTTCAATGGCCACTGGCTCGCACGATATGTCAATCTGGAAGCAGAGAGACTCCTCCGCCCGGAGGTGTGTGTTTGCCAGTTGCCAAATTGTTGCAACAAATTCGGAGCTGCATTAATTAAATGCGGCCCCAGCCAGGCCAAAGCACACGAGGCACACGGGTGCCATTGGATATGCAAATGCAGGGACACTCGCACATATACACACAGTGCATATTGGATTATGTTCCAAGGCACATCATTAGTGTGTTTGCCACACAGAAATCCACACAGAAATCCTATCCAGCTGAAAGCCAAACAAATGTCCATTTTGTGTCACAAAAATGTGCCAGCTATGTAATCTGAATATCAGCAATGTGAATTTTCGTGCTTGATATCTGCCTGCCGAAAATATGGAATCAAAAAAGAGAATCTATAAACTTTTGGAAAATTTTAAAGCTAAAAGAAATGCTAGAATTAAAGTCGAAGCTAAATGTAAATGCTTTTGTTTAATTATATTTCTGTATTATTTAATTTGTTAGAATTATTTTTTAATACTTCATGTTTGATAAATAAATATTTTAATCGTAAAGTTGAAGAATTTGTACACATCCTTCAGCTATTTAAGTATCTGGTTAGTCTTTTAAAAGGACAAAAAACCATTGCCACAGCCACACTACCAAAAAGCCTAAAGTAACTTTCCTAAATACGAACACGGTCACACTAATTTCAAAAGACAAACAAATTATAAATCTCAATAAGAGTGAAAAACAGAGAATTCAAATGATAAATAAATAAATAGTTGACTTTAGTAAATTAAATATATATTTAAACTAATTTTTACCATTTTTTTACAAGATTTATCTAGATCTCATGTTGACCTTTGTGTTTATATTCCTGGCCAAGGACTCAAGTGCCTTGGCAGTTGGGTCAGTCACTCCTTCTGGCTTTGGCCAGAAACTTCATTAAGTTCAAATTGAATCGATTGTTTAGCTGTGATCAAGATAACTGCAAACTAAGCCGACAGACAAGTCCCGGTGGACAGTCTCCTTCTCCACGTCCTTAGTGTCCCCACAGAGTTCCACAGAGAGAGAGCAAGTGCACTTGGCTGGCAAATGTTGACATTTCTCCTTTGGGGATTTCGTGGAGCAGGAGCAGGGGCAAAGGAGCAAAGCATTTGTGCGCTCGGATTTTGTTTTTATTATGATTATTTTAACTGCTAAGGCAAAGACAAACACACGACTGACGGAGGGAGCATAAAATGCAATTTTCCGAGGGGCCAAGACCGGGCGGGAAATGAGTTTGGCGTCGAGCTCCAGCTTCAGCTTCAGCCAAAGCCAGCAGACAAAGTGAAATGCAATAAAACAAAGGCCAGCCAGGACGAAGGCAAAGAGGGACACAAGACAAGGAGTAAGAGCTCGGCAACTGTCTTGTCTTGCCTTGTCTTTGCCGCTCGACTGCGCCTGCAGCTGTGACCCCCTTACAAAACCCACTGCACTTTACCCATTTTCCCCAGGATTTTCCCCCAAACCTCAACCCGTGCTTGCCCTGGGAAAAGCGCAACGCATTTACAGCGCAATGATTCAAATTGTCGCCTCGGATTATGGATTTATTACGCGTCTCGCTCCTCGTAAGCTGCCAGCGAGCTGCAATTGTGCATGCTGCCTGCAATTACTATCAGTTCCCAGTTCGCCCGGTTTCCAGTTTCCAGCTACCAGTTTCGCAGCAGCCTCCATAGCTCCTCCTCCTAACCCAAACCCCTGCTTCCTCACATCCTTCGCATTCCTCACATCCACCCATCCGGTATCCTTAGAGCGACGCCCTCTGTCTCTCTCCGTGGAAAATGTGCCAGTAATTCGCGTTGACAGTTTTTCGGGTTTAGCTGGAGCTCCACTCGTTTTTCTTTGTTGTTTTCCAGCTTTAACATTTTGGTGTATAGCTCTGCAATATATATTTATGTATTCCGGGTTAAAGTTGACTTGACTCTTTGATTCTAGTTAGGGATTATGCGGGTATGTTTCCTGGTTTGAATTTTATTTGATTTTTTACATTTGTTCTGTGGCTTTAAGTTTTGGAAATTATTTAAGTAAAGAAAATTAAAAAAAAAGCTTTTAATTAAAGTTTAGAGGCTTGTATATCTTATTAAACAAATTTAATGTGAGTAGGATATTGAAAAAACAAATTTAAATTTAATTAAAGCTCGCTTTTGGACAAAATTCAGCTGCCACAGCCACACTGTCTTGAAAAGCTAAAAGATTTTTGTCGAATAAAAAGCAGGTCACACTAAACCAAAACGGCTGGCCAAATAATAAGCTAAATAGGAGCGAAGCATTATAAAAATGATAAAAAAAAACATTATAAAATATTATTATTATTTATTTAATATTATTTTTATAATATAAAAAAAATATACAATATAAAAAAATTTATGTTATTAGGAGTATATAATAAAAAAAAGGGATTGATTAAAGTAAATAATTTTATTTTTATTTATTTATATTATCCTGGTTTCCATTTAAATAATACACCTCTAACTTTGTCTCAGAATTGCGTTAGTCAATGCTTTACCTTACGCATAAAACTGCTTCCATAATTATTATTTATTTTGTGGAATATTCTTTGTAATTATCTAAAGGAATTTGCAAACTCATGGAATCCATTTAGCGACTAAGCCCACTGGAAACCATGGCTTACATTGTTGTGGGTCAAGGTCCATGGGCTACAATTTTTCCTGAGTCACGATTTTGCCAGTGAGAATAAATATATATAAGTATAAGCATAAGTATATATATTAAGCAATGACTTGGGCCCTTTGTGGCCCACACACAAGTTATTATTACACAAAGATATTGGGCCTACTCATGCTGCACAAAGCCTTCTTGAACCCGGGTTGAGGGTCTGCGTCACCAACACTAACAACAACAACAACAACTCCAACACCAACAGCAACTTCAGCACCAACAACAACTCCAACACCAACAGCAACTTCAGCACCAACAACAACTCCAACACCAACAACAATACCAGCAACAACTTCAAGACCAACAACAACTCCAACACCAACAACAACTTCAACACCAACTTCAACAAAAACACCAACACTATCACCAATATTAACTCCATTTCCATCTCTATCTCGCATCTCTAAATCCATTTCTGGACTTGAAAACCCGGGTCCAGGGGCCAAGGCTAACTCTCGGATTTAGATTCAGCTTCAGCTTCAGCTTTAGCTTCTGATTTGGTTTGAGGAGCTGTCAGAGAATGCCCAAATGCGTCCGAATGACAAAAGCAGTTGAGAGCTCCTCTCGTAATTATTATTATGTATTATTTTCAGTACAACTCTAATTGTTGTCAACAACAGATGCTGTTGTGTTGTGCTTTTTGCTTTGTTTCTCTATCTGTTGTGTTGTTTTTTTGTTGCTGTTGTCGCTGTCAGTGTTCAGTGTTCGTTGTTTTGTTGACAACGCTGACATTTCGAATTTAGACATTTGCTGACTGTTGACCGCACATTAAAATGCGCTTTTTGTGTGCCACGGCTAGTTAGGATTATGGCTCTCAACCAAAGTGATGTAAGGCTACAAAAAAAACCCCTCTTTTAGTTGAAGAATTTCCGTTTGTTTCATGTCAAAAACGGTACGGGATTAAAGGGGTTAAAGCCAGGTCACGAAGATGCAGCCAGCAGCAGCCGCCGTGCCGCAACAATGCAATGAGCAGGCGTTGCAGATTAATTAGCGTCTGAGTGCGATAAAGCACGTCGGCGGAGTTGCAACCGCAACGTGAGCAGCTCAACTTAATAGGGGGGAAAAGCGGAAAATTCATAGAAGAAGACGAAAGAAAAAAAAGTTGTGAAAATGAAAAGGAGAAAGAGAGAAAGAAAACGGGGGAGAAAGACCTTCCTTTCAAAACGGAAATTGATCAAGAGCCAATTGATATAAGGTCTTAACTCGTAAGAAATATATATATTTAAGTTAGCAATAAAATAAAATATATAAAATAAAATATATATAGATAACCAACTAAAAATCAAAGTAAAGCTTTTGACATTTATTAAATATTAACCATGAGCTGACATTAACATTTAAATGCACATCTTTTGATTTCAAATTAAACTTTCAACTGCCTTTGAAATGTGTCAGTTATGTTTCATATATATCTATATATATATATATATACAAGTAAAAAGGTATAGGTTTTGTGGAAACTGATTACGGCTTAACTGAGACAGCGCCATAAATAAAATCAAGTTAATTGATGCGGAATTTAAACGATTTACCATAAATTATATTTGCTGAAATTGAATTCTCTGCGATTATTATAAATATAAATAATTCATTTCGCAAAACTATGCTTTACCTTTAATGCCAAGGATTACGATTGATTTTTTTCGTGCTTGGGGGGGGGTTCCTTTGGACACTCCTGTCTCGATTTTTTTGTGGCAACACCACAAATAACTAATGGTAAATAATAGCAAATATGTGTCACACAAGTTCCGTTCTGTCCGGTTTCCCAGTTTGCACAAGTTTCTCTGTGGTCAGCCGCAGCCAATCAACCGCAGAGTGTCAGCTGCCAATTGTCTTTGCAGCAGGACTTTAAGGATCCTCGACTAAAAGAAGCTCCTTAAAATGCTATTAATTCAAATAAGTGTTTATTATTATTAAGAGTTATTTTTATACCCTTGCAGGGTATTATAATTTCAGTCAGAAGTTTGCAACGCAGTGAAGGAGTCATCTCCGACCCTATAAAGTATATATATTCTTGATCAGCATCAACAGCCGAGTCGATTTAGCCATGTCCGTCTGTCCGTCTGTCCGTCTGTCCGTC
>VNJS01008496.1:23416-39861 GCA_008042575.1 Drosophila watanabei
CCATGTCCGTCTGTCCGTCTGTCCGTCTGTCCGTCTGTCCGTCTGTCCGTCTGTCCGATTATACGCGAACTAGTCCCTCAGTTTTGAAGCTATCTGAATGAAACTTTGCAGATGGTCTTCTATATACTCTCACTCGTACATAAGTCGGAACGGGCCAGATCGGACGACTATATCATATAGCTGCCATACAAACGATCCGTGAATTTTTAGAAAAAAAATTTTATTTTCACTGTTTTTGAAGATATCTTGATCAGCTCTCGGTTATGAGCTTTATATATTATTTTAGATTTTCAGATTAAATTTCATTAAAATCGGATGACTATATCATATAGCTGCCATAGGAACGATCGGGAAATTTTTAGAAAAAAGAATTATAACTTTGTCAATTTTCAACATAATTTCTTCAACTTTTGGATACTAGTATTTCATATTTTTTCAGAATTTTGTTGTAAATTTCATAAGAATCGGACGACTATATCAAATAGCTGCCATACAAACGATCGGTAAAAAAATGTAAAACTGTAAAAAATGTAAAACTGTAAAAAATGTAAAACTGTAAAATTGTATGAATATGAAAGTAATTCATATTATATTATTTTGGGATAGATTAGAATTGATACAATTGGAATCTGCAAGGGTATACAAACTTCGGCGTGCCGAAGTTAGCTTCCTTTCTTGTTAAGGCTTAAATAGTTGAGAAAATATTCTTTAAATGGCAAAGAAAAAAAGATGCTAAGAATGATTAGGGGTTTCATTAATATTTTCTTAAAATAATTGAATAGTTGAGAAAATATTCATAAAATTACAAAGAAAAAAGATAAGGGGTTCCATTAATATTTTCCTAAAATAATTTAAAATAGTTTAAGTTTTTGTTAGTTTTTTGAGAGACTTAATTATTATTACTTTTTTTACGGCTTTAATAGTTGAGAAAATATTCTTAAAATGACAAAGAAAAAAAGATGCTATGATAATATTGAATTTAATATTTTCCTAAAATAATTAAGGCGTTTGTTGGTTTTTTTTTAGAGTTTTATTATTATTATTTAGAGTTTTTTTTTACGGCTTGAATAGTTAAGAAAAAAATATTAAAATTACAAAGAAATAAGATAGGGTTTTTCATTAATATTTTCTTAAAATATTTGAGGTGTTTCTTGATTTTTTTAGAGACTTTTAGAGACATTCAAAGTTTAAGGACATTATTTTTAGTTCATAAAAAAAGTATACTCCCAGGTTTCTCTGGTTTTACAGGGTATCCTGTTAGCTGCCCCGCCGCATGATAAATGAAGGCGATTTTTTTTGGCTCTCTCTTCTCCGCTTTGTTTTCTCCCAAAATTCTCTCAGATTCTCTTTGTTTCTCCATCTATCTCCTCGGTATGAGCTATGGCAAATCGCTGCGAAAAATACGAGAGCAGATTTATCTAACATGTTCACGAGGGTCTGAGAAAAACAGAGAAACGCTTTTGGGGAGAAACCGACGAAGGACGCAGGACGAAGGAGGCGCAACCCCACTGAGAAATGACGTCTAGACGTTTTTTGTTCAACATTTTCTGTTGTTTTTTATGTTATTTTGGGGTAGGACTCTTGTGGGGGTGCTCATTAAAGGCAACCTGGCTTCAATTTTTGGCCAACTGAAAACCATCCCCCGCAAGAGACAGAAACAAGGACCGTTTTCTCTTTCCACTTCCTGTGTTTCTTTTTTGTTCTCTGTTTTTTTTTTTTCCTGGCATTTCGCTTAATTTTTCGCCGGTGCTTCGCGGCCAACTAAATACCTGTATAAATATTTTATTACGCAAATGAAACAAGCATTGTTTGCATTTTATTTGCGCGAACAAGGAACAAGCCTCGCCCAGGTGCAGCTGCTGCAAAGGACATTTGTATGCAGGACACAAACAGTGACAGAGAGAGAGAGACAGTGCTGACCGCAGACGTGGCCACAGGAAATGCAAAGCAGAATGCAAAGAATCCTCCGGAGGCAGCTAACCAACTGGGATTACACGGTGTGCCCCAGGTGGTAGGTGTCCAAGTAGCAGGTGGCAGGTGGTGACTTGCCTCCACCTTCCTCCAGGAAGAAGGACCTGGGCGGACAGCCACTCAGCTCAGCTCGGATTCAAGGCAATCGCTCGTGATTGATTCAAAGCGATGCAATTGGCAACAAGCAACATCCTGGCAGAAGGGTAGTCCAGGCAACAGGGCTAAAAAAAGTGAAAGATGTCCTTGGAATATATTTACGATTTTTCTTCTATTCAATTTAACCCAAAACCTGACTAGGGAATATTGGGAAATTATAGAAATAAAGTTTGATTGGGTACTCAGGGTTGTTTTTTGTGGAAAATAAGTACAGAAGAAGCTAAGTTTTAGGAATAAAAATATTAAACAGTTTAGTCAATGAAAATATCAAGAAATACAGTTTAATAAATGTATTTATTAGTTATAAATCAATTAATTTTTATATTTAAAATATAAAGCCACCCTCCTAAGGGTATTACCAATCCCCTCATTCGAGTTTTAGCCAATTAGCCATCTATTGCATGGGCAAATCGCTGCCGCTAATTGAGCCAGATGGATTGAGCCAAAGTTAACCCAAGAGAGTTGTGGCAAACGAGACTCACTTGTTACCACTTCGATTGACCAACAATTTGCAGTTGCACAATCAACAACAATTAACGTTGTGGAAAAAAATGGCGGAAAAGTAAGGGAAAATTAAAGGTAAATCATTAGGATCTTTTCTTACATAAATTTGGCTTTTAATTTTGCTTAAAATTTTAGAGATTTATTTATAGAATTAAATTTTATTTGATATTTATATAAATGTTTTATTTAGATTCTTTTTATTTTATTAAAAGAATACATAACTCTTAATTAAGTAGAGAAAGCTTAATCATTAGGATTTTTCTTATATAAAACTGGCTTTTAATTTTGCCTAAAATTTAAGAGATTTATTTTTGAAATTCAATTTTATTTGATATTTATTTAAATGTCTTATTTAAATGTTATTTGTTTTATTAAAAGAATACGTAACTATTAATTAATTAGAGACTTAAACTCAACAGTTTCTACAAGTATCTTTTAGAATTTTTTACAATTTTCAAGCTAGTTTTTCTTACGAAAATTTTTCCTCAAAGTTAGGACAACTCCCGCATAAATTATGTGTACAAAATGGCATCAATCTCATTAGCTGCCCAGGATTTCTATTCCATAGAATGCACCAATATTCCCCATACGCCGCGTGTGACAGTCGAGTGATTTTTCCCCCCTCCCAACCTCCCACAGCAAACATCAATCAGCGGGAGGGATGGATACACTTGCCACAGCTCCTTGTGTCTGTGTGCTCCGCCACTGTCCAAACAATCGGCAGGACCAAGGACTAGAGCGCCATTGGAATTAGGCTAATGAAATGCTTGTTAAGTGAAAACGATGATGATGACAACATCCCCAAAGTGGCCGGAGGAAAGGAAAAAAAAAAGAAGCACAGACATGGACACCGACATGGGACAGGGACAGGGAACCACTGTTTCTATTGACCCACATTGCCATCCGTTATCCGGCATCCGTCCTCCGCTTAATTATTCATTATTATTTGGCTTTTGTGGCCATTTGTTTGCGTTCTCTCCGCCGAATGAGTGGCTGTCAATGAGTTTCCATTTGGCGAGGACAGGCCCTGGGCTTTGGACTAATGATGTGCCTCCCAGTTGCGGCGAGTCATCATCCAATGACCACCAACGGGCCCAGGCCCTTTGGGTCAGGGTGATGATGATGAGACACGCGGTGGCTAATTAATTGTTAATCTCAAAGAGGGGACTTTGCTAGAAGGTTAATAATGCATACTTTTTTTTTGTGACCAAAATCGAAGAAATCGAAGCTAGCAAAAAGTCATTAAGGAAAAAATATTCTAAGAACTTGTAAAAAGATCTATAAATATTAATATATACAATTAGCAATATATTAATTATTAAAAATTGTAAAAAAGGTGCTGAGAGTAGCTTAAAAAATATAAAAAAAATATCTATGAGGAGAGAACTTCCCCCCAAAAAAAGGAAGAAAATAAAAAGAGCCCCCAACTTCGATTTAGCCACAGAGAAAATTCGGATAAGGCTACCTTTCGTCTGGGGAAAAGCGAGGAAAACCGAGTGGAAGCACTCTGACTGCTGTCGGGGGGTGTGCTCTACCCCTATCCCTGCCCCTATCCCTGCCCCTTAAATGCTGTCAACATATGTGCATAAATTTCACACGTGGCGCCCTGCGATTCATGCATTTTACATGCACCAAAGGATTTCCCAGCTTCCACTCAGGCTCAGCTTTTTTTCATTCTCATTTCTTTATTTTACTCTTTCGGCTTTGTTTCTCCACCAAAAAAAGAGAGGAAGAAAAAAAAAAAGAACTGGAATAAATAAAAAACAAAATAAAAAGAACGCAGGACGAAGGACAACGCAATGGCAATGGCAGACGGCTTGTTTGTTAATACGAAGGCATTTAATTTTTAATCGCTGCATCCGACTCGAAGTTGACGTTGTCCCAGATCCACCCTCCGGCTCCCACCTCCATTTCCGTGATGCTTCTCCTCCGCCTCCTCCCCCTCTTCTCCCGTCAGTCCTGGGCCGTTTGTCCTTACCAATTGTTAACCCAACGCGTTACATATGTTTAATGAAGAGAGAGAACCGCACGCACGAGTTGCTCGAGCAGCGCGAGGACCTGAATGCCGCGGCAGGAACTCTACAGGGGAAAAGGATATTCTACACTGAGAGAAAATATCAGAAACTTAATTGTGCTGGGGGAGCAAAAATAGATCGAAAAGTCTCAATTTTAAATACTTAAAATGCACAAATTTATGAAGCTCAATAAGCAAACGATAGGAGGAAGTTATACATATTTCCATTCGTTTTGATTTCTTAAAACTAAGAATTTACATTCATGAAGAATGGTTAAAAAATAATCAATAATTTTAAATTTAAATAATTTTTAAACTCGATATCCAGATTTAAAAAAAAGACAAGCTTTCCCTAATAAAATATTAAATTTTTAAATTAATTAAGTTCTTTAAAGCTTTGAATTTGCCAGCAACATTTTATCGATATTTATCGATCGAAGGTGCCTAGATATTTTTCTTCTTGAAAGCATATTATATGCACAAAGCAAATGATCTCAAAATGTCATATTTTTTCCAATTGGTTATTAAAGAATTGATAAATTATGAATATAATTATTTAACGAAATTTTCAAACATTGTTTTCTATATAAGAAATTTTCAGAAATTGTTGTTTATGTTTTTTGAAATTATTAAAAAGGAAATTAATTATCAAAGATTAAGGATTTTTTTTATTTATTTTAAAAGTCTTTGTTCACATTTATTCATTTAATAAAAACCATCAGAATATAGCTTTCCGAATTCCAATACCTTATAGATAAATATTCAACCAACATTCTTATCGATAAATATTTCACCAAACTTTTCTATTGACAATTATTCCACAAACATTTTATCGATAAATATTCTAGCAACATTGTGTTAATAAATATTCCACCACATTTTATCGATAAATATCGATTTAAAGTCCCGAAATTGTACATATTTGAAACCTTCTTGTAATTAATATTTTATTTATCATATTTTAATTTATATTTACTTTCTTTTATGCTAATTAAGCAGATTTATAACCTAATAAAAAAATATGAAAAAAATCTTTTCGAATTGAAATTTAAAGAGAGAAGAAAGATCTTATTTAAACTCTTAGGAATTTATTCTCAACATTTTCTCTCTGTGCAGTCCGCCTTTGCTGGCAAATGCATTCAATGCCTTCGCACACTCGCCTCGTATGAATACACCCGCACACACACACACACACCCGCACACACACACACACTTCGGTGCAGCGGGTGTGCGGCAGATAGACACCAGAGACTCGTGCTGGATGCTCGCTTCTGACTCTGCGGCAAGTTATTATAACAGTTCATTGATTTTCAATTTTCAATGCATTTCATTGTTTGCCGCCTTTCCCTCCATTTTTCCGCTCTCTTCCAGCTCCTCCCCTTCCCCTTGCCCTCAATTTATCTCCATTTCCCCGACAGTGCGAATTGGGGAATGGCTCAACTTGCGGCTGCTGCCACAACTGGCAACTGGCAACAAAAATTTCCGCAGTGAAAAACTCACTCGCATGCATAAATTCATACGGCGAAGAGAGCCTGATTCCTTTTTATTTGACGAGCGAAAAAAAAACTACATGAAAATGTGGAAAATTAACCAAAATGAAGGCTGCTGGCTGGCACACACAGAAAAATTGAAATGATTTCGCGGCCATAAAAGTGCAGGGACCGACCGATGCAGATGCGGTTTATAATGCTTAAAGCTCGAGTTATTTATGACAGGCAAGTGCTTCGATTGAGCAGGGATTTTTCCGCAGACATGACTGGAAAAAAAGAAGAAAAAATAAAAGAAAATGCTGGACACCGGAGCTTCATCTGTGATTATTTCCCCTTTTTATTGGCAGCATTCATTCTTTTTCTCTACTTGCGGCTTACGTCTTTCTGATTGAGACTTTAATCGTTAATTGTTTCTGGAATTTTTCTTTTAAAGAACTAAAGTCCTTGTTGTTTTTTTCTTCTGATTATTATTTTTATAAATATCTGGCCAAGCTTGAGGTCCTGCAGCTAGTGCAACTCCACGGGGAGCGGACTTTCTACTTACACTTCTTAATAAGGTTTCCCTGCGTCTTTCTTAGGGAAACTGTTTTTCTTTTACCTTTTTTTCTATGCTTTTTTGTGTTGTGTTTTTTGTTGCTTTTTGTTTTCTGTTTTTATTTTTTTTTTGTCTTTTTTCCAGGCTTCTTCTAACTTTGTTTACTTGTAATTACTTTGACCTTGTCCTGGCCATGTCCTGGGCACAGTGGCTTAGCTTTTAGAAATGTTTTTCTAATTAAATGGAATTTCGGTAGTTGAAGAACTTTTGTGAATGCTTTATAATAAAATAAATACTTAAATAAATACTTAAATATAGACTTTAAAATATAATTCAATGTATACTTTAATATATTTCGTACTACAAACTTTAATATATATTTTTTTAATATAGATATTTTAATAAAAAGCAATCCCTTTCCAAAGTTTCCATTCATTCATTTGCCAAGGTGGCAGCATTTAATTAGTTTCCCTTTTTTTTGTCTTCCCGCCAATGTCCTTTTTTCCTGCCTGTTCCTTGCTTCCTTTTCATTTTGTATATTCCTTCCTTTTTTTGTGCCCGCGAATTGCCATTACAATTTCATTTCATTTGAGTTGCCGTTCGGTTCAGGACCCCTGCTGACCCCTGACCCCAGACCCCTGAGTCTCCTTCTTATTTTACAGGTATTTAATTTGATTGTCCTGCAGTCCTGCCCCGTCGCTTCCCCGCTGCGGGGAATTAGGTCTGGGGTTCCTTTGGTTATGTCTTTATTTAAGACACGCTCATAAATTTTAATTATGTGCATTTTTAAATACGTGACCCTTTCCGCTGCTGCTGCACCATCACACCGTCATCGTCATCGTCATCCCCATCGGCGCTGAGGCATTAAATAAGCCCTGGGAGGCAATAGGAGGACCGCATCCTTGTCCAGGGGTGGCTCTCTCTCTGCTCTCTTCTTTGGCGTTCCGCCTGGTTGGCAACGGGACCCATCAATTAAGGCAGCGCCAGTTGACGGGGCGACCTGACCCTCCTAGGCAGGTTTTATGAGCATCTTGCACCCTCTCTTTAATTGTGACTCTTTCCCGATGGAGTTCGATGTCGGGTAATTGCCACCAGAAGGGGCATGACCTGAAGTGTGCTTTGTATTATTTATATATTTAAATCAAAGTTTAAATTTTATTCAATATACTTGTATTAGTTACTTAATAGGAGAGTTATGCAATATATTTATGGGTAAAAATATTAAAAATACCGAACTTTCCTAGAATCCTTATAGAATATAAAATTACTGATTGCTATTTTATGACAGCTTTGTAATTTAATAAGTGCAATTTTTTTTAATTAAAAACATTTTTAAAAACTTACAAAATTACTATATTTCAGGAAAAATTTATCTATTATAAAATACAAGAAAATAATGACGGCATTTATTACTTTTAATTTAATTTCAGAAATATATTTATATTATATTATATTTATTTATATATAATTATATAATTTATATAATTTCTAGGAATATATTTATATTATATTATATTTATTTATATATAATTTTATAATTTATATAATTTCTAGGAATATATTTTACATTTTCAATCTTCAAATATCACTTAAACGTTTTTCCCATATTTTAAACGATAATTTCTATGGCAGCTTTAAGATATAATCGTATGCTTTTCATTAAGTCAATATAAATCTAAAAATAATTATTAAATATAATTTAATTTCAGTTTAGATAAGAAAATATATTGAAAACCAATAAAGTTCATTTGTTTTCTGTTAATTTAACGATAGTTCTTATGAAAGCTATAAAAAATGTAGTAAGCTTTTCATTAAACGAACAATAAAATTCTAGTCTTTAAAAATGATCTTCTATTAGAGCAGATGGAAATATATTTAAAAAAAATTGAGAAATCAAAACGTTTCTTTAATTTTTCCGATTTTTCATAGAACAGCTATAGGATATAGTGATCAGGCTCATTCCGACTTATATACTGTTGTGATAAAGAAAAGATAATAAAGGTAAAATGAATAAATAAAGATAAAGATAAAAAAGATGATATGTTTCTAAGAAGACTTTACGCAGACAGGCAACCGTTCATGTCTAGATCGTTTCGTCTGCTGATCAAGTATGTAGCATATAGCCACTTGAGCAGCTATTGCGACCTTTTTCAAATTGCAACCTTGCAGCAGTGCCACATTGTTACAAAGCCAAGTTGCAGGTTGCCTGGTTGCCAGGTTGCCACATTGAAAGCTTGCCTTATTGCCCGATTGACACATTATTGCCATACATACAGCCTTCGACGGCACATTGTCGCCACAGCACAGAACCAGCGACAATCAACATTTAAAGTGATGATGGGGTGTGAGCCATGTGGATGCACTGCAGCCGCCGTTTGGAGCCATCTAAGCCACCATTTTCATTTCCATTTCCATTCCCAACTCCAAAGCAGGGCGCGTCAATTACATTTTCGTTTGGCTTTCGGCTAGTTTTCGGGGGCTGCATGGCGAAATCTCGCCGGGATTTGGTAACTAAATGCACCTCGGGGGCGAAGGGAGGGAGGGAGGGAGCTACCAACAACAACAACAACAACAAGAGTTGCCCCTGTGGCAACTCCAACAGTTCCAACATTGATTTAGAGGCAGAGTCAGAGTCAGAGGCAGACGGGTTTTGGGCCAAAATGCACATCGATGTGGTTATTACGCCCCTTTTTTTTGGAGAGGGTATTGTGGCGCCAAGGGATTATCTAGAGATAAAGAGAGAGATAGAGAGAGAGAGCTCCAGGTGCGTTAGTGACCTTATAATTCGTTAAACCTCACTCAAAGACACAGATTAACTTGAAGCTAACAACCATTTTCATTTTGGGAAAATCAGATCATTACACATCATGCTCTGACCCTGATTTTTAAACTGAGACAAGAAAAGATACAGAAAAGCCACACTAATGACTCAATCTGTGGAAGCTATCAGTCAAAAGGCAACATTACTTTATTGTTTATATAAAACAAAACCAATGGTAACTGCCTAACTTATAGTAGTTTCCATTTCAAGACTTACTTCCCTGAAATATAGTATCTGCATCTTAGTATCTTTATCTTACTTCCTTAAAAATATATTTCCTGTAAGACACTTCCTCTTCTAGTTTAAAGGCTCTACTCTCTGACTTTGTGATCACTTCATTTGAGGCAAGTTCCTCTTTTTTCTTTTGAAACCAAGCCTGTGCTCCACTTGGCTCCATTCCCAGGGCTCATCATACATCATTCAGCATTAGCAACTGGCTTTAGTTGCACTCAATCATTGGGGGCATGGGAGGCAAACCCCTTTTTCCCCCACCCCCTCCCCTGCCTTTGCCTGGTTTCCTTTTAGATTTTTCCCTTTTTCCCTTGTGCCGCAGGGGGGTCGGGTTCGGTTCGCTTTCCCTGCACGACCTTAAGCCTTCTAAGTGCAAACAGCTTGTTGTCTGTTCATCGCTCGGCGTTTTCAGGGCACAGAATCCATAATGCCCGGTGAACCCCCTAGTGAACCCACTACCCCAAGCCCCCTGCCCCCCCTTGCCCGCCTCCCATGTCCGCAATAATTCAACTTTTGTCCAACATCGACAAGTTCGCTCCCTTTTTGTTTTTTTTTTGCATTTCCGCCGCCGCTGCAAAGTTGCACTTGCCAAAAGCCGGGCCAAAGGTGTAATTTTTTCTATAGTTTTGTCTGGATTTTTGTTCTTTTTTTTCTATATTTTTCTCGATATTTTTTTCCTTATTTTTTCTATACTTTTTCCATATTTTTTCTATGCTTTTTCCCTAGTTTTGTCTATAGTTTTGTCTATAGTTTTTATCTACTTTTTCTTTATGTTTTTCACTACTTGTTTTATAGTTTTTTTTGCTATATTTTTCTCTTTAATTTTTTGCTTTATTTTTCTCCTATATTTTTTTCTATATATTTTTCTTATTATTTTTTTTTTTTGCTTTATTTTTCTTTTATATTTTTGCAATATTTTTGTTGCCTTTGCAACTAACCCCGACACACGGTGTTACGCCCCAATAATATTTTTGTTGAACGGCCACTTTCGGGAAATTCTAGGTGGGGGTTTTCCTACGCAAAAGTTGGACAGACACAGAGCCAGCCCCCTCTTCACCCCCTCTCTACCCCTCTGGATGAACATTTTTGGCGAAGCCTTCTAACAACGGAATCTGTGTGTATCAGTGGCCAGGATTTATGTGTTTATATTGCGAGTTTGAAGTTGGTTTGGCAGTCCGCGCTTTTCCATGGGCGCACTTGCGGGGGGGGGAGTCTCTTGGATTTATGAGGGGTTTGGGCCATGCGGTTGCACAACTGTCGGCCAGTTCGCATAAATTGCAGCCACGTTTATGTGTATCGACAGAGGGAGAGAGAGAGAGGGGGGAAAAACAAAACAAAGCATATTTTCTTTTTTTTTTAGAAAGTTTTTTACAAGAGTTAGAAAGAGATTTGAAATTCTTTTGTCGGGGAAAAATCTTTGATTGAGAGATATTCTCTTTGGAGCCTTGCTTTAATTATATTAAATATATGATTATAAAAGAAAAATTATTTGAATTTATTAAAAAAAAAAAAAAAAATGTGTGTAATTTCTGTATTTTAATAATGAAATAATTGGTAATTCATAATTTCAAAGGTAAAATGCAAACAATAATCTCACAGATTGTCCCAAACGTTTTTTTCTAGAATTTCTTTGCTATATTTTCATAAATTAAATCTATATAATAAAAGTATATATTTTATAATTAAATTTATTCACTTTTTATATAAAAGAAGAGTCTTTAAATTCTGCGTTTATTTCAATTTTAAAAAAACTTCCCTTGATCATTAAGATCCTTTAACTAAAAACTCAAAATGCAAACATTAATCTTTTTCTCTCAATTTTCTTTGCTATATTTTTATCAAAAAATTGTATATAAAATATATATTTAAAAGTAATTTATTCAATTTTCATATAAAAAATAAGAGTCTTTTAAATTTTAAGAAAACTTCCCTTGATCATTAACATCCCTTAACTAAGATCTCAAAATGCAAAACAATAATCTCACAGATACTCCAAAGCTTTTCTCTAGAATTTCTTGACTATATTTTCTTCACAAACATTAATATAAAATATATATTTTTTAAAGGTAATCTGTTAAATTTTTCATATAAAAAATAAGAAATTTTAAATTTTGCGTTTATTTAAATTTTTGGACAGCTTTCCTTGATCATTAACATCCCCTAACTAAAAAATGCAAACATTAATCCCAAAGATATTCCCTATTCATCCACAAATGTTATATACAAATATATGTTTATAAAGGAAATTAATTTAACATTTCTTAAGAAGAATCTAAAAATTCCAAAATAAACTAAATAACCTAATAAAATAAACTTCCATTGATCATTAACTTAAAAGTCAAAAAGGCAATCATTAATCTTCCTTAGTTCATCTATAATTTATTCAGGCAATTTCCTTGCTTCATTTTCAATCCAAGTAAAATTTATATAAAATATATATGTTTATATTGGAAATGAATTTCAGCAAAGTCTGGGCCCCCGGCGTCTGTAAATGAAAAAGTTTTGATTGCTTTTAGCAACACAACTGAAAAATGGCAAACGAGAAAAATATGATCAGAAGGGCGCAAGGGTGGGGAAAAAAAGAAGAGAAATGGCGATGCAAAATCACATTTTTAGCATATTGCTTCGAACTTCATGCCCCACTCCACCTTAACCCCAACCCCCTTCCCTCCCCTCCCCTCCCCTCCCCACACACAACACATGGCGCATAAATCTTGCACCTGAAAACAGGGAAAACGGCGAGGTAAGCAAGGTGCTAATGGCAATCTGTAGAGAGTGTTTGGGTGTGTGTGTGTGCGTGGGGGCGGGGGTTATTTTTCCAATTTTCAATGTAATTTCTGTCAATCCTCCTCCCCTACCCCCTGCCCCTACCCCAACGTCATCCCTCTTGGCAGATTTTTTATTGGCGCGATATTGAAAATTATGCGAAAGCGCTAAAGCGATTTATGCTTCAGCTTCGAAGCGTGCAAAATCGAGGGAGGTGGGTGTGAGGAGGGGTAGGCGGGGTAGGATGGATAGGTGCAGGGTGAGAAAAAAAAAGGGTTAAGTTGTGTGGGTTAACTCCTGCTGCATGCCTTGGGTTAATGGTGCAGCACTTACATTACAACAAGGGGGGAAATTAAAAAGGAAGCTACTGTTAAAAGTTTAAGATGTAAATAAATAAACAATGAAAGAATCGGAATATATATAAGTATAAAATAATAAACAAGAGTAAATAAGTAACAGATATAAATAGGTATGAAATAAATAAACAAAAAACAAATGTAATAAATAAAAAAAAGCTTATAAAACGCTGTTGTTCAGCGATAGTTGCTAACGAAGGAAGTTTTATTGGCAGAATAATCGAAGCACGACTATTTTTCCACCACTGGACTAGGTTCTCCTTCAAAAAAATCTTTAAGGAAATTTTATCCCAGACTTCTTCTCGTTCTTATTTCTCGAGAATCTATATTTCCCTCAATTAAAGCTTTTGTATTTACTGTAGAAACTGTACCAAACACAATGCAAAGGGAAATTGATTATTATTTATTTATTATTTAATCTCGACTATGGCCACACTTTTTTTAAGAGTTTTTCAATACTTCTTTCACAACACTGCCAGCAGAACATCTGTTTGCTATTGAAACAATTTGAAAATTGTTTATTTGTGACCACAAATGATTGATTGTTCCTTCGATTTTTTTTTAAGTTTTAAGGGGAAGTGTACTGGCAAATTAGCTGATTCATATGTTTAAAATTCATAAATATTACGGCACATTTTTATATATAATTTTTTAACTGTAGGTACATATATTTTCTTATAGTAAAATTAATAAATATATATAAATTCTTGAAAATTAAATTTCTTTTATAATTTCCTCACGATAAATTATAATTTGCAGCTGCAGTTGTGCAGTTTTCTTTATAATTAATAAAACAATTACAATTGTTAAATATATATTATTTAGAAAACATTGTTGAAAACCCATTTAAGTTTGGAAAGAAAAAACCTCAAACTGCGTACTCGTCACTCTGTTAGGCATTCATTTTGTTCATTGAGTCTCTGAGGGCCTCTGACAGGGCGAGTTAGTGACAGACAGTTGCCAGACCTTGGCGGCGGCTGTTTTTTGTGGTGTCGAGTGGAGCGACAGTGGGCTCGGTGGCGCAACCCATGACTTGGGCGCTTTTGGGCTAGCTCCGAGCCTAAACTTTGGCTCAAACACGGGGCCGACACTCGGCTTAATTACAACATAGTTTTTTTTTTTGGCTGGAAAACTGCAGCTGCCAACGCGTTGATGGGCGGGGTTAAGGGTCACGAAGGGGGGTCAATTGATGAGCCACCGATTATTGCTCAATATTGCTCAATGCACCACCGATTAGTTCTGGCAATCATTTTAGATAAGTGAAAATAACACCTGACAAAGAAGCAGAAAATAAGAAGATTAATGTAATTATAATTAAAATATAAGGAAAATCCTGTTGAAAAATAAATAACAAAGAAATTGAAAGATAATAAATAATAAGATCTCATTCAATATAAAAAGTACGTTTTATTTTTAAGAGAAAGACCTGCAATCAAGTGTGTCAATCAGTGTTTAGTCCTCGCCGATAAAAAGTTCCCTGCCGAGGACTACCTTACGAGGACTCTAGGACTTCTCTGGCAGATCATTGCCGGGCCATAAATCACAATTCCTGGCCTATGCGCGACTCTTGGCAATGCTCTTTGGCTCTGTGAAAGTTTCCTTGGCACTCGTCTGAATGCCAAATGCCGTCCTGCTGTCCGCTTTTCCTGCTCCTCGGCACTGTATCATTTTTTTTTTTTCTCTAGAGAAGTTTTGAGCTGCAAAAAGAAGTTTCTTTTGGCAAAGTTTATGTGCCACTTGCAAAGATTTACCGGCTAAACTTTTGCATTTTGCATACAGAAGGTCCTGAGACTGGGATGAGCCTTGAGCAAGAGGATGGTGTGGCGACATTCGGAGATATTTGTGCTTGTTTTTGTTTTTTCGATTTCCTTCCGTTACTTTCTACATTCATTTGCTGGGAAAACAAATCCAAGGGAAGCTATGGACAACAGCACCGAAATCGGTGGGAATCATGCGTTGTCGGCTATATCCACTCTGCTGCCAGGTGAACAGTCTGCAGGATCCTACTGAATAATACATTGGCGTTGAGCAGGAGCCCAGGAGCTGGGCAGGAGGAGGAGGAGGAGGTGCTCCACCGATTTGGACAGTTGATTAGGCAGACGGAAAACTTTGGTGTCACAGGAGCAAGTAGGGAACAAAAGGGGGGAATATCAGGACTCCTGCCAGTCGATACTTTAGGAGTTGCTTACTCTGGGCTTCTTTGTAAGTTTTAGTACAAAAAAATAAGACAATATTTAAAGGTTTTTGTTGTATTTGTAGTTAAGTTTTTAGTGTAATTTGTAAATGTATTTATTTTGTATTTTGTAATTATATATTATTATATTTATTTTTATTTATATTTATTCATATTTATTTATATTTCTTATATTTATATATTTATTTCTTTATATTTCTTTATATTTATTTATAATTTATATTTATTTATATTTATTTACATTTATTTATATTTATTTATATTTATGTATATTTATTTGTATATATTTATATTTATTCATGTTTCTATATATTTATTTACATTTATTTATAATTATTTATAATAATTTATATTTATTTGTATATTTCTTTTTATTTATTTATATTTATCTATATTAATTTATATTTATTTATATTTCTTTATATTTACTTATTTTTTTTTTATATTTATTTATGTTTATTTATTTGTTTATTTATATTTATCTATATTTCTATATATTTCTTTATATTTCATTATATTTCTTTTTTATTATTTACTTTATATTTGAGACAATAATATCACACTTTCGGTATTTAACTCCCACAAGTTTCTTAGAAAAAAAGAAGAAAAATATGTCTTTTGAAAATTTTAAGGATCGTGGACAGATGTTGTCCTGAAGCTATATCTCCCTCTTTTAGGTTGGATTGCTGTTCTGTTGATCATTTTTTTTACACCATCTGTAGATCCATTTAATACGTAATTATTATTTTTTAAATAGTTTTTTTCTTACACCACATAAAACTTAATTTTTTTGTTAAGGCTGCCAGATATTTGTCTGTAGGAACAACTTAGAAACTTTCTGTTTTAAAAAACTTATTTAATAAGAAAATGAGCATTATATAAGAAAGGAAATCTACAATACTGTTTATATAAATAAATCAATTTTATTAATAAGGTAAATGATAAAAAGATAAACCTAAGCAGGCCTGATAGTTGCCAAGTTTTGTACTCAAGTTTTAATTTAATGGTACTTTAATACATTTTTTTTTTTAACGGACTTTTTTGGTATTTATAATATTTTTATAATTTTCTTATAGAAAAATAAGGTAATGTTCTTTTAGAAAATTAAGCATCTTGAGACCAACTTTCAGACTAAAACTTACATAACTTAACTTACATAATTTAATATATTTCTTTTTATGAACTTTTGTGTTAAGTATATTATTTTTATAATTTTTATTTTTATAATTTTCTAATAGAGAAAATAAGGTAATATTTTTTTTTAGAAAACTAAGCATTTTGATACCAACTTAGACTAAACCTTACATAATATTATTAGCTTCTTTTAAAGACCAACTGTATTGATATTTTCGGATAATCTTTACAATGAGGAACCCATGAATTCCCTCCCGGAGGCTTTTCCCCCCC
>VNJS01008501.1:0-16033 GCA_008042575.1 Drosophila watanabei
GCGTATGTTATCAGTCGGCATATTGCTTGGATTGCCTAAAACAACATCTTATAGATATACCAAAGGCAAAAGACAATTAAAACTACACTGCGAATCATAAAGAAGAAAAAAACATAATTTTCAAAACAAGTGTCCTAAAAAATGTAAACAAAACAAAGCCAAACAGCTGTTTTTTTTTCTGCCCGCTCCCCTAAAAAGCAATCGTCGGTAGGGTATGCAGGCACCATCCGCTCGCAGAACAACAATAACATCTGATTTGATTTCTCAACCACATAAGAGCAGTCGGTGTGACACCGACTGCAATTTGCCCTGTTCTTATCTCAGTAGATGGATTTTTATTTATTCGAATACATGCATATATGCAAAACATTTCACTGCTGCTGATTTAAATTTTTAAACAAATATGAAATGTATGCTGAAACATTAAAAAATATTTATTATAACAAATAACATTCTTATTTTTATCATTAACCCAACAGTGAATATGCCCATATTGTTAGGGTACCCAATATGAAAAGTAGCAAAAGACCAAATATTCTTGCTGGGCCAAAATGAAATGATCGCACACATGCACCCGTGTCCATGAATGCATGAACACGCATACATATAAAGAAGAATTCATGCGCAGGACCAACCTTCTCAAGATGCGCCACTCTGCGACTGAACTCTCGCAATCAGTGTGCGAGCATAAGAATGAGAGAGCGAAAAATCCGAACGCACACGAAGCTACGGGGCCCGCCGCTAACAGCCCGAATGCGAGCACACGAAGCCTCGGGGCCTGCCGCGAACAGCCCTGGGGCCTGTCGCTAAGAAATTTTTGTGTCCATTTTCGCTGTATGAAATGGGAAGTCTATATGTTGTATGGTTAGTGCTGATAGACACAATCTCTCCCATGGAAACAATTATGTATTTTTGGGAATCTAAGAGAAGAGATTTTTCGACCAGGGGTTAGATTTTTTTCTTGGCCACACCTCGTGGGGTGTGTGTGTTGTGTGTGGGTTCTAGGGAGTGTTTTCACAGTTCTGTTTATCCACCCATAAATGTATCCCGGGGCCACTAGCCCCTTTCCGTCTTAATGCACCAGTGGAGGAGCAAAATCATGATGAAGTTTTGACCTATGGATAAAATGTTATTCCACTCTTCTCCGTTGTTTGTGTCGAACGGGGGGCGGAAAGGCACCCAAGGTAAACAAAAAACCATAAATATGCAATGTAAAGTGCGTGGAGCCAAAGGTGGCTCGACTGTGGTCTGAACTGCAATTGTTTGGCGCAAATTGTCGCCATTTTCTATAAATATTTTAAGCAAAAGCCACGCCACCAGGAAAACTTACAACAGGGAGCACAGTTTTTTGTTGTTTTCTTTTTTTTATGGCATCGTTGTGCTGACGAGGGAAACAAAAGGCGATATACATGTACATATGCAAATAACAAACATTATTGGACCAACAACTGCCTCGACATGGCTATGGGGAAAGCCAGTGGAGAGTGGTTGTTGCCACACAAACCCACAGGGAGCTGTAGGGATCAACGGGAAATCACTTGGAAGCCGAACAAGCAAGGATTTTAACCCATTTGATGCTATTTTTTATTTTTATGTATTTTATTTGATTTTAAATATTAAAATTAAAGCCTCAAGTGTTATTTATACATTTTTTAAATATTATTTTTTGAAGCTACATAAAATTTGTATTCGCATTTTATTATGCTTGGCTTCATACTCCATTTGAACACAAATTAAATAGTATTTCTTTGTATAAATAAATATAATTACCAGCTGCGTAAATATATTTACACAAATATAGTTTCATTTTGCCACAAGCCAAAAGTGGGTTAAATGCATAAAACCCTGGGGCATGTGGGGGATCAAGTAAGAAACATCCATTGTTCCGGTATGAGAATGCATGGGATTAAATCTTAAATTCTGCATATTCACATATTTTTCTGTGAATTATGTTTAACCTTTTTGGACGCGGGAATCCCCACAGCAGGAGCAGCAGCAGCAGCAGCGCTACCTTCGCCCTGCCGTTGACATCTTTCACAGCTCCGTCGCCGTGTGACAGCTTACAGCTCTCTCTCTCTTAGTTTTTACCTGCGAACACCACCCAGGTGCTTCGGGCCTCTGCACCTGTCATCGCTCTTAACACTCTGTAATATTTTGCCAGCGTACAACCGGGGGCATCCATCCAAGCGTTCCCCACCCACTTCCTCCCACTTAATTGAAAATCCAAACTGCATTTCCTTCGTCTCTTCGGCAAGGTGTGGATTGTGAAGTGCATGGGTGCGGGCTAAATTAATTAGCAGCTAATGAAATGGCGCACATATTTATACGGGCCTCCGCTTCCTGTCTAGCTGTCACCTGGTGCCCAGGTTCCTGCTCTCGTTTCCGGCTGCCCCGAGGCACCCGTCACTGGGGACATTAAAAAATTAACCACTTTCATTGGCAATTGAGCACATTCGAGAGCTGGAGGGGTTTTTTACTTAAAGCCTTGAATAATATATAAAACATTTTACTATACATTTTATTTATAAATGTTTAATGTGCCTGTTTTAAAAGGCATTTGAATGGGGGGTGTGCTCCCCTAACCTGGTAACCATTTCCCGCATCGACGCCTGGCTCCTTTGAGCCATTTATCAGAGCCCCACACAAACAGCAGACGCCTTGGTTCGACTGCTCGCCAAGTTGATTAATTAAATTGTTGACAATTTTAAAAGCTGCCATGGAGAGAGCATTATTCACAGCTTAGAATTTCCCAACTGCTGCCATGGTTTTATTGACTTTTTTTGTGGCATTGTCAGCTTCTTTTTGTTGTCGACAAATGCACTAGAAAATTAGCTGCTTGCGGTAAGCTGTTTGAAGTGGGGGAGGAATTACAAAGAATAGGTAGCTTAAAAAATACACTAATATGTATTAAAATTTATATAATTAGTAAACCAGCTAAAATTTCTTGAAATAAACTTTCTTTTAAGTATAAATGTTCATATTTCTATATAAGACAAGCTTCCTTCCTTTTCATTTAAACCCATTTATCCTTATATCTCTCCTGTGCATCTGCCACATGTTATTTAACTTGATGTGTGCCCTGGGCCTCGGCAAATGGCTTGTAAAAGTTAATATCCTGGCCACAGGACACAAGCTTCCATTTAGCACTTAAGCTTGATTGGGGCGGGGCCAGTTTCGAGTTGCACACGAGTCAATTTTAATTGAAACCGCAACAAAACAATTAAACCTAAGCTGATCTTTTTTTGTTTGCTCGTTTTTTTTGCAAAAATAAAGTCACTGCCGGGTATTAACTTAACTTGGACACCCAACTCAATTAAAATGTTGGACAAAATTGCATATGCATAAGAGCAGGCGGCGGCAAGTAAACAAATCCAAGGGTGTGTCTGTGTGTGTGTGTGCTGCATAAATTAATAAACTTGATAGTGGGCGGCGGAAGTTGGGGCAGAGAGGCCAAAGGGGGGCACCACTCGACGGGCATAAAAACTAAACGAGCTTTGAGCGCCGGGCGACGACACGTACGCAGAGAGTAGCAGCAATTAAAATTTTAGTAGTCGCCCAGCCGTGACAGGATCCAAAAGGAGGATGTGGCAAGTGGCAAGCGGCAAGTGGAAAGTGGGCTGTGCATGTGGATGTGGATGCGTTTGCACATATGCCTCTACTATCATCCTGTGCCAGTCAACGGCTCGAATTTTACGACAAACACATGAACCGAAAAAGACATCCATGGGTTGCTCTCATTTTCACCTATTTCGGGGTTTTGGGGATTTTGGGAGCTACATTACTCTTCTCTCTGGAATATATATAGTACATCTATATAATGAAATAGTGTAAAATATTGCAACACAAAAGGGGTATAAAACTAAAAAATAAATAAATTTACAATTATTTTAAGAGCTGGCATATTTTATTTCATACTTTTAGATAGTTTTCATATCCTGGCAAGGTATTATAATTTCAGTCTGGAGCTTACATTACATTTAAAAAAACTACATAGAAGAAGTATGTAATGTTTAACAATTAGGACATCATAAAAGTCCGAGATTTTAAACCATTTAAAAAGGTGTCCAAATTATATTACAACTTTTTAAACACAATTTTAAATGCTTTTAAAACTTGTGATTCCTGGAGTGCTCTTTCAATCAATATATGACATTTTGAGAAGAAAAGAAAAATCAGAACACGTTGCCATAGTAATAGAACCCAAAAAAGAGGAGCATGGTGCCAGGGAAAGCCTTTTCCGCTGTTTGCCAAATCGACGGCGACATCCTGCTGTGGGCATAAATAAATTGTGCTGCATACTTTCATGCGTTTACCTGAGGTCCCCGTGCCAAACTCAGCGTGGCGACGCCGCCTCTGGTGTTGTCATGGCCCTTAATGACGCCTGTTTTGGGACCACGGAGGCGAAATTACATTTACAATTAAGCAGCAGCCAAGCGCAAGTTTGCTGGCCAAACGCACACGGAGGCGCGCATATGTATGTTACAATATATATCTTCTCCAGGAGATAACCAGGCATCCCTTACCTGTCACTATCTGGCCGGCTGCACTCGCAAGGAATGCATCATATTCACCTCCGGCATAACTGGAAATCCTGTGGCAGGCCACAGCAATGCTGCATAGCTTCATGGACCAATAGTTGCCATAACTTAGCCTCCATGTAAATGCTGTAAACGCACAACTAATGGCAATTGTAATTGGAAAATAGTTCGACCTGAAGCCGAGGCTTTTGTGCGCGTTGTTCCTAAATTGCAATTTGCCAAAGAATTTCGCACAATGAAATTCAATTAACAACAAGAGCGGACACCAACAGTTTCTGATTCCAGCCACCAGAATCGCTGCTGCTGTTGCGACATAAGTCCCCTTTGGGTGGCCAGATAAATAAAATGGAGAATGGAGCCGGCTTATGTCATGCGTCAGTAAATCAGAACAATTTCGCATAAATTTCAAAAATAATAAATTTCTATTTTAATTACACTCACTCTATGGTTTAGGGACAAAGCGAAAGGGTTTCTGTGCATTGTTTTTACACTCAAAACAAATTAGAGAAGAGTTAGGAGAAGTTAAAAAGTTTAAAGATTTAGATGAAAATATTAAGAATAAACTCTAAAGCTAAGAAATATCCCTTTGTTTCTCAATGTTAAGGTTGCTTAAGTTTATTCCTTTGATGTTAAACCCCTTGAAAGGTCTAAAAATTATAATAATCATTACAAATCAACGATCAATCTCACCAAAGACTATGTCCAAAGACCCAATAATGGCCACCACATCGGCCAGCATGTGCATGGGCGCAATCTTGGGCATGAGAGCCAGGTGAGCATAGGAAGCCGGACGGATCTTGCAGCGATAGGGACGCGTTGAGCCATCAGAAATGAGATACACACCAAACTCTCCCTTGGGCGACTCCACGGCCGTGTATGTCTGTCCCGGTGGGACATGGATGCCCTGCGAGAAGTGCTTGAAGTGATGGATCAGCTCCTCCATGCCCATCTTCATGCTGCGCCGCCGCGGCGGACTGATCTTCATGTCGTCCACCTTGATCTCGCCCGGCGGCATGCACTGGATGCACTGCTCGATGATGTGAATGGACTCGCGCATCTCGCGAATCCGCACCAGATACCGGTCGTAGCAGTCCCCATTGGAGCCCACAATCACATCAAAGTCCAGTTCCCCGTAGGCATCGTAGGGCTGCTGCTTCCGCAGATCCCACTTGATGCCGCAGGCCCTCAAAACGGGGCCAGTGCAACCCCAATTAAGGGCATCGTGGGCCGAGATTGCTCCAATGCCAATGTTGCGCATCCGCCAGATACGATTGTCCGTAACCACGTCCTCCACCTCGTCCAGGCGATCGCCGAATTGCTGGCAAAACTGGTAAAGATCATCGCAGAATCCCAGCGGAATATCCGAGGCCACGCCCCCCGGTCGAATGTAGGCGGCATGCAGCCTTGCCCCCGAGGCTCTCTCCGAGAACTCGTACAGCTTCTCGCGCTCCTCGAAGAGCCAGAAGAGCGGCGTGATGGCTCCGCAATCCAAAACGGAGGAGGCTATGGCCATGGTGTGATTGGTCAGCCGCATTATCTCCGAGAACATGGTGCGTATGTACTTGGCCCGCCGCGGAATCTCCACATTCAGCAGCTTCTCCACGGCCAAGGCATAGGCCAACTCATTGGCCATGCACGAGACATAGTCCAGGCGATCGAAGTAGGGCAGGGCCTGGACATAGGTCTTGTACTCGATCAGCTTCTCGGTGCCGCGATGCAGCAAACCAATGTGCGGATCGGCTGACAGCACTGTCTCGTTGTCCAGCTGCAGGATCATGCGGAGTACACCATGGGCCGCCGGATGGGCGGGTCCAAAGTTAATGAACTTGGTGCGAAAGGTACGATCCACAGGCGGGATCTGCTTCCCCGTCATCTTGGGTCGCTGCTTCCACTGGTCGCCGGTGGGATACATCACTATATTCTTGTACTCGTTCAGGTACTCGGGATCTGGATACCAGTAGTGGGTATTCCGGGGCTCATAGGGCGGCCCCCTGGGGAATGCTTCATCCCAACTGGGATCGCACTCGGGCTGAGCCTTGGGCTCCTCGGAGCATTCTGGGAGAAAAATATATAATATTTATATATAAAGGATATAAGATTCTCTTAAACCCTGCTTAATGTTTGGAAGTTAATAACGACTTACCTTCTTTTTGTGTCGAAAACACGCGATAATTCAATAGCTTTCCCAAATCTGGTTTCTTAAAGTTCGACCTTAAGCCCTCCATAGTTAGATACTTTTGACTAAAGCGACTCTTGTAGGCCTGAAAGCGGCGAATTTCGTTGGGAGTAAAGAGCTTGTCCGCCAGCTTGCGGATGCCTCCCGTTCCGCCAGACATTATTCTATAAGTTCAGAAATAATAATCCTTCCCAGACCCTTTACAGAATGTATTATTTCAAAAAGTGTTTCCAAGACCTTGAATTCAGAGACTACTTTGTATAAAATATATATAAAAGTTTATAAATTCAAAATAATTACAAATTTTCTTTTTCATTTTTAGATCTTTGATGATCACTACCACTTCGCACATCACAAGGTATCGAAGCGGTCGCTCTCCCCCGCCACGCATCACCAGACGCGACTCGATGACGATGATCGCGTCCACTGGGCGAAGCAGCAGCGAGCCAAATCGCGCTCCAAGCGTGACTTTATTCGAATGCGACCCTCGAGGACTTCATCACGGGCCATGTCGCAGGTGGATGCTATGCCCTTTGATGATGCCAAATGGCCGCAAATGTGGTATTTGGTAAGTAAAGATCATTAACTTTAAATACAAGGCTTAAAAAAACTCCCAAAAGCTTTGGTTTGTCAAGGGGTTTAATACAAATATATAATTTATAAAGATTCAATTATATTTTCTTATAATTAACATATATTTAAACCTCTATATTTCACTAGAACCGCGGTGGTGGCCTGGACATGAATGTGATACCCGCCTGGAAGCAGGGAATTACCGGCAAGGGCGTGGTAGTGACGATTCTGGACGATGGCCTCGAGTCTGATCATCCGGATATAGAACAGAATTACGTAGGTTACGGATAGATATTTTATAAAAGAAGAATTAAGACTAATAACCTATTATTTTAACCATTCCCAAACAGGATCGCAAGGCCTCATACGATGTAAATAGCCACGATGACGATCCCATGCCGCACTACGACATGACGGACTCGAATCGCCATGGCACTCGCTGTGCCGGTGAGGTGGCGGCCACTGCCAACAACTCCTTCTGCGCGGTGGGCATTGCCTACGGAGCCAGCGTGGGTGGAGTGCGAATGCTGGACGGCGATGTCACCGATGCCGTGGAGGCGCGATCCCTCTCCCTGAATCCTCAGCACATTGACATATACAGCGCCTCGTGGGGACCCGATGACGATGGCAAGACCGTGGATGGACCCGGGGAACTGGCTTCGAGGGCCTTTATTGAGGGCACGACCAAGGGACGCGGCGGCAAGGGCAGCATCTTTATCTGGGCCTCTGGCAACGGAGGACGGGAGCAGGACAACTGCAATTGCGACGGCTACACGAACTCCATCTGGACACTGTCCATCTCCAGCGCCACCGAGGAGGGCCATGTGCCCTGGTACTCGGAGAAGTGCAGCTCCACGCTGGCCACCACCTATAGCAGCGGCGGGCCGGGCGAGAAGCAGGTGGTCACCACGGATTTGCATCACTCGTGCACTGTCTCCCACACGGGCACCTCGGCGTCGGCCCCGCTCGCCGCTGGCATTGCGGCACTGGTGCTGCAGTCCAACCAGAATCTCACCTGGCGCGATCTGCAGCACATTGTGGTGCGCACCGCCAAGCCGGCGAACCTCAAGGATCCCAGCTGGTCGCGCAACGGGGTGGGCCGGCGGGTGAGCCACTCCTTCGGCTACGGCCTGATGGACGCCTACGAGATGGTGCGTGTGGCGCGTAATTGGAAGACGGTGCCGGAGCAGCAACGTTGCGAGATCAATGCTCCGCATGTGGACAAGTAGGAGGAGTTTATTGGTTTATTTTGAAATTATATTAATTGTTTTTTGTATTATTTTTTAGGGTCATTCCTCCCCGCACTCATATCACACTGCAGCTGACAGTGAACCACTGTCGATCGGTCAATTATCTGGAGCATGTCCAGGCCAAGATCACCCTTACCTCGCAGAGGCGTGGAGACATTCAGCTGTACCTGAGGTCGCCCGCCAACACCAGTGTCACGCTGCTCACTCCCAGGTAAGAGGAAATACTAACTGGTAACTATATTTTCCTACATATATCGCATAAAATTGATCTACTTTGCTAGAGAAGAAAAAAATATCAAAAAGAGTCAAGCTGAATTTCGTTAAAACCTTTAAAATTTATAAATTTCATTTAAGAATTCCTTTAATCGAATTAATAACGAATAGAATCACTGAAAAACTTCATTAGAACTATCACAATAATAATATTTAATTTAATAGATTGTTGCCTTCAATTAAGAAGATTTTTATATTAAAAGGCACTTCACTTTTTGTAATCTCTTTGTTTAAATACTTGCAGGTTAGCTCTCATCTACCCAGCAGTAAGATTACTTTCTTTAAGAATTTCCTTTATTTATTTTATCCAAGAGGTTTATTTTATTTAAGTAATAAATTCTAAAACAACTTGTAATTATTGCTTAAAGATATTCAATATTAAATACAAATTACATCAACTTTTCTGACTTCGATTTAATACATTCTCCTTCCTATTTCTCCCCCAGAATCCATGACAACTCCCGTTCCGGCTTCAACCAGTGGCCCTTCATGTCGGTCCACACCTGGGGTGAATCCCCGCGCGGCAACTGGCAGCTGGAGATCCACAACGAGGGTCGCTATATGGGTAAGTCTCACTCACCGACTAATTATATAGTTATAGCAATTCCAAACTAGTGCCGTCAGAAAGAGATGCTTTAAACCTGTACTGTTTTACATGCTGCGCTTTTGTGGAACTCACCATCGACCCATCCACACCTAACACGTTTCTCACCCAATCTCATCTATCGAAAATAACACCCGTAATGCATCGTTAATCCACCAGGCCATGCTCTGCTCAGGGAATGGTCGCTGATCTTCTACGGCACCACTCAGAGCATCGATCCCAACGATCCGATCTCGGTGCCGCGGCCGAGTGGCTCGGAGGCCACCACGGCCAACACCAGCAGCACCACTAGCAATCTCCACCAGGCCTATTCCCCGCAGTATCCTCGCATTCCGCCCAATAACTTTGGCAACTCACCTTCCGGCGGCGCCAAGCTGCCGCTGGGCAAGCTCCCGCCTCCGAATAAGTCCAGTTTTGTGACCAACAATCCCCTGCTGAATCCTGCACCACCCAAGCAGGGTTACCAGCAGATATCGGCCACCTATGGCGTCATCCTGGGCAAGGCCAACGGCAAGGCCAACAATAACAATAAGGAGAGGAACAACAACAAGGGAAACAAGGCTAATAATGGTAATAAGGGCAAGTCCGGAGGATCGGGTGGCAATCGCAAGGAGCAGACCACGCCCAGCACCACCGTCCAGAACACGACCAGCAAGAACAAGTACTACCGCATCTCCCAGCAGCAGCAGCAGGCCAAGGGCAACAAGCAGGACAGGAACGGAGTGCAAACACCTCGACCCAAGGCCAACTCCGGGGAGAAGTCATACGACGAGAAGAGCCGCAAGGTGGTGGGTGAAATATCGGGATCCTCTGGAACTGGCTCTGGCTCCGGATCCAATGGCTCCGTCAAGGCAGCCAAGCAAGTGAAGGAGACCACCACCTCAGCCTCATCCTCGTCAGATGCCCGCATACCCATGCTCTTCGAGCGCTACGACAAGATCCAGGCCATCTTTCCGGAACTGGAGCCCTACGAGAACAGTTCGCCCAAGGGCAAGACCAAGCAGGCCAAGCCAGGCAAGCAGTTCGAAGTGGAGCTCTTCAGACCCACAACTGGTGGAAATACCCGTCAGGGCAACACAAAGAAGTCCCCATCAGTGCCGCCGCCCTCCCAAACTATGGCCTCTGTGCCCCTTCTACCCATCCTGCCCGCGGGAGGTAGTAGCTTTCTGCCCGACCAAAAGATCCTGAAAAAGCAGCAACTGCTGATGGCCGCCGCTGGGGTGATGGGACCCGCCCAGGTGGAGCTGGAAATGCAGGAGGTGCCCGCCACTCCCGACTACGAGGAGCAGCCAAGGGGCCAGCGCAAGGAGGGCAACGGACCAAGTGGTAGCCATAATTTTGAGAATTCTGGATATATTTCACACTTAATTTTTAGATTATTATTGACGGATGTGTTGAATTTATAGTTTGTTTAAGGATTCCGAGGGTGTGACACTTGATTTCTGAGAAATTATTCATATAATTTAACTGAACTGCAGTTGAATCTATACAAACTTTATTTATTTAACAAATTTAAAGCCATAGCCTATCAGTTGTGTTTAATTAAAGTGTCATGCCCGCGGATGGAATCCTCGTAAAGTGCTCTTTTTTTCAGAAAAACCCCTTTTGCCCGTTTGGTGTTTTATGATTTTTACCCCGCCCGCTGGCAGCCGTCAATGAAAGTTTGACAGCCGGCGAGTGGCACTTTCTTGTTGCTTTCATCAATCAAAGTGCAACTTTAAAATGCTTTTTCGGTTTTTTTTTTTTTAGTTGCTAGTGCTGATGGTGCTCGGGTTGCCAGCAGCAACAATTTTTCATTTTTATCCTTTTTTGGCAATGTTGGGTGAGAGTTGCGATTAGCTTTCGGCACTTGATCTCGCTCATATGGCAGATTTATTGGCCCTTCACTTGACTTGCTTGTCCAGCAGTCTGCCAAATATATAGACTCACATCATACATTTTATAACATTTTTCGTTCTTGCTGTCGTTGATTTTGTCTGTATAGATACATGTATATTTTTCATTTCATTTTTGGTTTAGATTTTTATATATTTATCCTGACTCTTTCTAAATGCATTTGTATTCGATTTCTCGCTCTGCGTTGCAGCACAAATCACACAATGGGACATGATATTCTATGGCACCGAGACACCCGCCCAGCCATCGGATCAGGCCAATCCCAGCCAGGCGAACCAGTTCAATCTGTATGGCAACGATATGGCCCACAATGACATCAAGTACGATTCCACCGGCCAGTGGCGGAACATGCAGCAGGTGAGTCCACAATATGCACTATTTATCGAAGGTGGCCGAGCAAGCACCTTAGATGCATGAATAGCCATTAATCACCCAAGCAGGAAGCTTGTACTCGTGTTTAGCAACGGAGTACAGTGAAAGCTCGCTAGGAGGATACTTGATTTGTGAAGGAATATATTTTATACAATTTTATTTAAGTAAATTCAGAGAAGTTCAAGCTTAATAGCTTGATAATCTCTTAGTTATAGTTATAGTTATGCTTTTGATGTTTTTCCTTCTGAGCCTCCACTGTATTCCGCATCCGCCCCGTTGGCCTTCGTGTTGTGTTTACCTCATGGTCTTGGTATTGCAGTGCCTCGTTGATGGCTTGGCGGGCAGCGAGGAGCCGAGTAGCGATCAGAATCCGAACCCGCAGTACCAGAGTCGTGGCTCGACGCCGCTTGCTTGCATGTGGCTAGCTTGATTAAACCGCCAGTCAGTCAGTCCGTGAGTCCTTGTCGCTGTGTATGCGCTCCGTACAGGCAGGCAGGCAGGTCCTTGGCAGGTAGCTCCTTTAAATCGCATCCAGTTTACTTGAATTTTGAGTTGCCGTTGCAGTTGCAGTTGCAGTTCCTTTTCCAGTTCCCTCTGTCCAGCATGACGCCCTTCTCCTTTGTTGTCAATGCACGAATTTCGCCTGCACAAGCGACGACAGAATGTGCCAGGCATTCGCCCAATAGCGCTCATAAATTTGCAAATACTTAGCATACACTGTCAGCAGCTATCTCTCTGTGTCCTGCCCCCCTGCCCCTTGCTGAATCCTGCATCCATGCCAGCATCTTAATTCCGCTTTTTGGCAGCTATTTTCGGCCGCCTCTTTTGGCACTGGGCCAAGGCGCATGGACACCAAAGGACATCAGGTGCACGGGGAAAAAATCAGCCAGAATCACAACATTTCAATTACAGTGTAAACTTGAAGGAAGAAAAAACTTTTTAATTAAAAACAAGCTCTAAGGGGAAGTTTAAATACATTTTAGGGATTTAAAAGCTATTGAGAAGGTGTCTAAAAGTTATCTGTATAATATTTAATGGTGAAAAATGTGTAGAATACTTTTGAACACAAATTTAAGTGGTTTCAAATCCAGTTTCATACTTAGAAGGCGATTTCAGCATTAAAATGAAACATTTTCTTTGAAATTTATATAATTTTTATATCCAAATATATATAATTCCCCAAATTGTTTTCCCTGTGGACAGGATTCCGTATTTTTCTAAAACTTTTGCCTACGGTTTGAGAGTCAGAGTCCCTGGTAGCCGGGGCTTTATTCAAGTGCACTTTTGCTCCGGGCAGTCAGCAATTTTTAACCTTTTGGCACCTATTGTGCTTTAAAAGCGCTGCTTTTTTGCCGCTTTCTGCATTTTGCCAGGCAAGGCAGAGGGCAGGGGATGTGCGGTAATAAAGGCGAGTGCAGTGACCTTAGTTTTTTCACGTCTCACCGCTCAGGCAGGCAGCAAAAAAGTTTTTGCATAACAAACACTCCTCCCAGGATCCTGCAGCTACCTAACTACCTCTCTCCACCTTCCTCGATTTTTCGCCATTTTCCAACACGCGACGTCATTGCATGTGAGCTTAGATAGGAGACACGGACGGATGGACGGGGAGACGGAGGGACAGACATTCCGGGAAGGGGCAGCTATAAATAAAGGCAGACAGACCCACATACATAAGTGCTTAAAATGCCAGACAGAGCGGCAACATGCAATGAACTAGGCAACAACTACGGGAATCAGACGAAAACTTTTCCAGCCAGCCCCCCACTTCCCTCTGAGTGGCCAAAAATCCAAAACGAAGGGCTTTAAACTTTTAGGCCGACATTAAAGGCCGTTAGCTGTGCAGAGAAAAGTACATAAATTTTGTTTTCAATTTGGTTATTTAAGGTATATTTTATAAGAATTGTAAAATTTACATTATTATTAGATAAATCATACATAGGGATAAAACTATATTCTTTAAATAGATTATATGTTGTGCATTAATTTCTTTGTTATATATGTTTTAAGGTATTTGAATGAATCACATATTTTTATGAAAAAATACGAATATAAAAATGTATAAAGAGAGCTTCATAGAAATTTAAAAAGCTTTATATTCTCTTGAAATATATTTAGGAAAAGACTACAATAAAAAATGTGATAACCTCTATGTGAAAGGTGACACATTAATCAATTTAATACATATCATTGGTGTTAGTCGTTAATTAACAAAAATTGTATTATTATTTGTCTGAACATAAGTTTTTCTTTTTAAAAATTATTCATTATATTCCCAGAACTTTTAAAATTAAGTTGTATTCCATTGCTATCTGTTTTCCGAAGAATATAAACTTTATATTAAAAAACCTTATCGCCAAGCCAGCAGACTTTTATAAATACACATCTTCCCCAAGAAACCATCAGTTTGAAAACGAATTCCACAACTTGTGATCATGCAGATCATTTCCATTAGCTCTCTTCTGATCCTGGGACTGCTTTGCCTGCTCCACGTAGGGAAAGTCACCTCCGATTGCTGCAATATTCACCAGCAGGTGATCTTTAGGATCGAGGGGGAATCCTGTAAAGCTGTTGGTGGCGAACGAGACTATGACAATCCGGAATTATGCGCCATTTGCATTTGCGGCGATGGCCAGGTGGCAAGGGAGCTATATTGCGGCATTGGTGAATGCGACGAGGGAGGCTGCAACTGCGAGGGAGGCTGTCGCAGGCTGTCGCTGTAGCTCCATTCGCTATGAGTTCCTGGAGAGAAATAATCAGTACAACATAAGCATAGTTAATACTTATAATTATATTTATTAAAAAGATATATATGTGTATAAAATATAAGTATATATAAAAATCGAATCAATATTAAGCTTAGTATTAAATAAATACATAAAGTGTATAATAATACAGATATTTTAATATTTTATATTTTAAAAGGAAGAACAAGATAGAATGTACTCTATAAGAAGTTATTATTATTTTTTATGTAAACACGAATTTTACATTATTTGTTTGCATATGGAAAAAAGCTAGGAGAATGTTTGTCTAAGTTTATGTTGGATGAAAATACAGCGAACAAAGCATCAAGTTTATTAACACTCTCTTCTTATTAATATTTTTCATTAACAAAGGTATTGATAAAACACAACTCGAGCTCCAAGCATATACAAATCTTGGATATTTTTCCTCTTCTTTTTTATATATTTAAAGCAAAACCATCAATATTAAGCAACCTCCTATATTAACCTTTATAAAAGAACATGCAAAATGTAAATCTCCATGCAGTGCCACTATTTAATAACGATTTCTCAACCAGCATTTTTTCTAATGAACCTATTTCTTTAAATCTTTTTTATTATACAATTTCTAATGCATATTTCTAATCCTTATTTCCAGGTCGGCGATGTGGGAATGACCCGGGATCATAGCAATACCGCTGCGTGCCTTAAGTGGAGCGATCGCAAGTGCTTAGGTTTGTCCTTACTCTTTTTTACGATCATGCAAGTCTTCTTTCTAAACTTTAAACATGCCAACGACAACAACAACAACAACAAGAACAAGAACAACATCATTAGATAATTTAGCAACAAACAATGAGAGTCGAAGAAAATTGGCAACAGAAAAGAAACAAAATTGAACTGTAAAAGAAAATGTATAAGAAAAATGTGTAAAAGAATCGGGGAAACGGCAAAGAAGGAGATGAAAAGCGAACAAAGAATTTCCAATTAACCCTTTGATGGCAGCTGGACGAAGCAGAACGAAAAAGCAGAATCAAGAAACAAGAAATATGAGAAAAAACAAGAGCAGCTAAAGATATAAGTAACTTTTAGTATAGGCGAGAGAAGAAGGAATCACTGCAAGTCCAAAAATATATACATACTAAAATTTTGTAGTTAAATTTAAATGTAAGCCTAGTTTTACACACAAGCAACACCACACACACACAGAGACACCCGCATACTTTATGTGGAAAAAAATCAAAAGGTTGTTTTTTTTTTTTCAAATCGATATCCTTTTTTTATACCCTTGCAGGGTATTATAATTTCAGTCAGAAGTTTGCAACGCAGTGAAGGAGTCATCTCCGACCCTATAAAGTATATATATTATTGATCAGCATCAACAGCCGAGTCGATGTAGCCATGTCCGTCTGTCCGTCTGTCTGTCTGTCTGTCTGTCTGTCTGTCTGTCTGTCCGTCTGTCCGTCTGTCCGTCCGTTTCTACGCAAACTAGTCCCTCAGTTTTGAAGCTATCTGAATGAAACTTTGCAGATAGTCTTCTATATACTCTCACTCGGACATAAGTCGGAACGGGCCAGATCGGACGACTATATCATATAGCTGCCATACAAACGATCCGTCAATTTTTA
>VNJS01008508.1:0-10596 GCA_008042575.1 Drosophila watanabei
CAGCCAAGTCTGGTTTTATGCAGAGTGGGTAAATTGCTGCCTAATCGAATTTGTCCAATACAAAGAAGCTCGAAGAATATGCTTGCTCCAAGAAGCAAGTCGATGCGTTGACTTTTGTAGAAGAGCGGGTCGGCGAGCTCGAGATTTTCCGGTATTTTCCATTCAGACGCGTTAAGATCGAAATGCGGGTGATAATCGGTGATTGATTGGTGGGTGACAGCAGCTGAGAGCGAAGTGCTATTCTTGCGTTACTCGACTGCGCGAAAAGGTAAGCCGATTTATCCGAAGCGAGCGAGGATTAACCGATTCCTGATATGGAGATGACTGAACGATGGACTTTGAGCTGAAGCTGATTGGCGAAACGAGAGGTGACGAAATTGATTTGAGAAGCCGAATCGAGCAGGGCCCTGCATGGCAGGAACACGCCAGAGCGATTTTTTACGTTGACTATGGCGGTAGCAAGCAACGCGTATTAGGATCTAGTCGGCGAAGAAGCTAAAGGCGGTGTTTTGGTCAAGGCTACAGAGACGTGAGATGATCCTTGCGGAAGCATTTCTGGAGCAGGCTGGGTCAGGGTTGCAACGGGATTTGGTTCCAAATGAAAAAGACTATAATGCCTCTGGTGGCAGTGACAGTTGCCAGACTTCCATTGCTGTAGGCTGTGTCCTTTTCGTAGGCAGTTGAGACAAAGATGTAACCTTTTTGACTCTCTATACCGCTGATTGGGGTTCAATCCTAAGAACTGTGGGCATTTTGTCAAGTAATGCTCCCTAGACTCGCACAGGGTACTGTGCTGATGATGAAGCAATGAGGGTGCTACGTGAAAGTTTGCTAGCTACTTTTCCAACCTCTTTGATAGGTGCTTGGTTTACCTTAGCGTATTCCAAATTTTCCATCATGTGGCATCTAAGGTCCAAGAACTATGAGAATTTATCCCAATTTGGCAGCTCCTTGGAAGGCAACCCTTCTTCCCACCTCTCCTGGGTCTGAATGTCCAGTTTTGAAACTATGAGATGGCCGTCAAAGATTTCCTTCGTAGAGGCCAGAATAGCCAGGGCGCGCAAATGAGAATTTGCCTTGTCGTTCAACTGCCGCAGACTACTTGCGGAGCCCTTCTCCACCCCTGGTAGCTTGAATAAATACCGAACATGTGCCTGAAAGTGCAATAATTTATTATCAAATCTCGACGTTAAAAATTCCAAAGCCCTGTCGTAATTGTCTTCCGTGGGCTCCAGCGAGCGAATTGCGTCCAGTGCTAAGCCGTCCAAACATGCACGAAGATGCTGGAATTTTTTCACTTTTGTTAGATCTTCGTTCTTTCCCACTACCGTGTTGAACATGGCGGCCAATCGATGTATGCTCCGCCAAATCGCGGAAGCTGAAACTCCAGAAACCTGGTGGGCCGCGAATTGCACTTTAATGCAGCTGTGTGTCCACCGAGGATGCCATGCAACTCAGTTGAATTTGCCAACGACTTTCCCTTCTCACTAATAAGATGGCGGCAGATTTTTCCTTTGGTCTCACAATATGCCGTGGTAAAGATTATGCGCGCGTCTGACTCCAGGTCCTCAATCACAAGCCGCTCGAGGTTAAGTCGAGAGCTATCGAAGTCAGAGTACATGCGCTCGATTAAATCCAACGAATTTAGCCAACTGCTCCTCTGTCAAAAATGAATTTAGGGCCGCCAGCTGGCGTTCCATAGAATTTGCCTTTGCCCGATAAAACTCTTCGCCTTTTGGTGCGTGAGGCGCGAGCTCAGGCTTTTTTGTATGTTTGGTTGGCATTTTGAATTTTTATTTGTAGTTTGTAGGGTATACGAAAGTCACCGCACGAAATTTGCGCTGCACCTGCACTTGGGCCAGCGAAAACCAAAGACCGAATTTGAGGGTAATGACGGAACCGAAAACAAAGGGCAACTGTGGCCCTGCAGCGACACTTGCAAGGGGCGCGTAGAATTATTAAAACGATATTTAATAATTGCTTAACTTTAACATACGTTCACGGGGTCACCAAATGTTTAGAGGAGGCATTAATATATGCCACCTTTTTTTTTGCTAATGTTTAACGAGAGAGTAATATGCGGTGCCGGAACGGTGTTAAAAGAAAAGCCGAGAATGTGTTTTGATTTCAAATGCGTTTATTGCTGTAGCGATCAAAAGCGAATGTGTAGATGAGAATGCGCAGGTCCGAGAGATCAGCGAGCGCAGTCACTTATCTCGGCTTATCTTATTCTTCTCCCCACGCATGCAAAATAGATAAATGGCAAGCTTTTGTTTACATTGTTGTTGTCAGTGATGCTGACCAAATAGAAAACAATAAATGGGTTTAAAATGAATTTAAATTGATTTCTGCGGCTGCTCCCGACACACCACATTCAACAAAGGTGCAAAAAATTACTTAGCAAGCCACGTTATACAAAAATGGAGTCAGAAAAAGGCAACCTTTTTTATCGCCACAGTCTACTGCCCACCCCGCTTTACAATCTCTGATAGCCAATTCATGGATTTTTTTAAACTCGCTTGATAATCGTTTCATAGCTGCATGAGACCGCAACGCCATGGGGGTCACGCCTCATGACTCCCAAGGGAAGGCAAATTTATAATGCACTTATAAATAAGAGCAATAAATTGTACTACGTTTTGCCAGCAGACCAGCAGAAACCTTATCTTATTTATTTCGCGGTGACAAAGAAAACATCCCATGCAAACTTATAAGCGCCAAAGCCCTTTCGGATGTCTAATCAGACCAATCTGCATTATTGATAACCCCTCTTCAAAGCCCAGAAATTACGGGCCATGCTGACTTCGCACAGAACTCACTATATAAAATTCAGAAATTATTTTATGTATCGAAGCGGACATATACAGTTTACCGGCGCTCTTGAAGAGGTACTCGTCACAGCAGCCAGGACCTCAACACCTCAACGAAAGGATGTGCAAACAAAGAAGTAGTCGAGTGGCTATCTGAGTGGCGCTTAAAATAAACGAACAGAAGTGTAAACACAAAAAAGTTTTACTCTAGACAGACAAACACGCCTTTCGATCTACTATTTATAAAGATAGGACATGGGTGTTCGATGAAACCGTGGACTGACGTGAACCAGCGGGTTACCAGATAGGAAATGGTTTTGGTATAATAATGGAGAAAAGGTCAGCGTTACCGCTAATTTGCCCGGTCTTACAGCACGGTCTTACAGCCCGGTCTTACACTTTCCCAAGGGAAAGAATAAAATAGGGAAACTCTTCTTACGGCTCCAGGCCGGTCTGGCACTCGCTGTCAGGCCCCAATTTTACGCCCGGACAAATATCAAAATAAAATAATATTTTTACAGAAATAAACTTGGTCGTGTGTCGCTTAGATTTTCCCGAAAAGGTCCGTGTTTTAACAATATAATAATATAACTAGGCCAAAAAAAAAATATCATTATTTAATTTCGTTTCTAATTATTTTATTATTTCATAATATTTTCTTTTTATGTTCGTTTTAAATTTTATTGCGGCCGTTTTCGAGTTCCTTCGTTACTTTACGCTTACCCGTTTCGCTGTAGACACATACCTCGCTGTTGGGGCGGTTCGTGCTCCGCCACTGGTCCTGGGCCGGCACAACCGTTCCAGCTATGGTGGCTCCTCCTTTCGCACTTCAGTCGTCACTCAACATCTGGGTAACCGCCTTCAAGTAGGGCGGTCCTGCGCAGGCGTCACTTGACCTAGCTACGCTTCGCCTCTACCGCTTTTGAGTTTTTTTCAGTACATAGAAGGGAGTCATCTCCGTCACTATAAAGTATATATATTCTCGATCAGCATTAACAGCCGAGTCGATCTAGCCATGTCCGTCCGTCTGTCCGTTTCTACGCAAACTAGTCCGTAAATTTTGAATCTATCTTAATGAAACTTTGCAGTTAATCTTCTATATACTCTAACTCGTATATAAGTCGGAAAAAGCCGGATCGGACAACTATATCATATAGCTGTCATACAAACGATTCGTAAATTTGTTTAACAAAATAATAACTTCACTGTTTTATAACATATCTTGATCCATTATCGGTTATTAGCTTAATATATTATTTTAGATTTTTGGATTGAATTGAATAAAAATGAATTTTATAAAAATCGAACTACTATGTCAAATAGCTGCCATAGGAACGGGGGAAATTTTTAGAACAAAATTTAACTAATTCTACTTTAAGATACAAGCATTCCATAAAAAGAGATAGTAGTTATTTTTTTTTTTTGTATTTATTAATTTATAAAATGGAATAATTAGAAATAATTGTAATTCAACTATTTGCTTTATTATTTTAACTTTAATTTGCCGCTTGGAGTTTGTTGGGATGTAAGCACTGGGTTGCTTTGTTTCGTAATGTTCGCTAGGTTACGCTGACGGAAATCCAAAGCTCACAGATATGTATGCATTCATGTACGTAAAGGGGCAGCGCGCTGAAATAACAACAAAAGGTAATCAAAAGTACGGCTGATGCTTAAGCTGGGTACGGATTGGTGAAATGTTTTTATTATTATTTTTTTTTTTAATACAAATTGATTTGCTTTTAAATTTGTGTAAATGGATTGTAAAATACATATATTTTTAACTTTTTGGATTAGATGCCGAAAACAGTTTTTTTTGTCGGAGATAATTAATTTGGAAAAAATTCACATATTCACTCGCATGATGGCTGGAGGGCTTTAATGTGTATTTGGAACTCGAAAAAATAAATTTCTGTTAAAAAAAACCGGAACCAAATACCGAGACGGCAGTGGATTTTTTGACGAAACGTTCACGGGGCAAAGAATCAGACAACCGCCGTCGATATATGATGTCTATTCTTTTAAATTCACTCGTCTTTATATATATTTAAATATATATATATACACTGACGAGCAAAAATGTAACACGAGTTCAACACTCTAACTTTAAAGGTGTATCTTCTGTCCAACTTGATGCATGCTGAAAATTATACACTGTGTTTCTTGAAAGTTTGAAGTCATTTGATAATAGGAGAACAAAACCGTAAAGCAATATGTAAAAAAGTAAAATTTTACAGTTTTGCACTGCGATTATTTTTTAACAAATATTTTTATTATTAATTTTTTTAATAATGTGTCCGTCGCCCCTTTAACTTTTTGAAATTCTCCAACGCAATTGGGCATACTTTGGGTGTAGCGTTGCACCTATTCGGGAGGAATAGCATACCATACGTCCTTTGTCCTCTCCCACAGCTCCTTCATGCCACTTGGGGTAACTGCAAATTTTGCTAATTGCGATTTGACATGACTCCATTAATTTTTAATTGGATTTATAACCGGAGATTGTGGTGGCCAGTTCATGGGGGGAAATTGTTGAATTAATAACCAATTTTTTACCAAATGGGACGTATGTTTTCGGTTATTGTCTTGCTGAAAAATGCTTTTTTCAGCAGAAAGAGCCATCTTTTTTTTAACTGCTGCACAGCCGTTTTTTAACAGATTAACCTGCTACAAGGAAAATAATGATTTTCTCTTTTTTCTCACTGTCCATGATTATTGCATTGAAAATGTGACTTTAATATATCAAAGCTCAGTAAGCTACATGAAAATAAAATAACTTGAACGGTAAAATAAGCTTGGAAACTAAAATACTAAACTTTCGGACAGTGAGTGCAAAACTGTAATATTTGACTTTTTTACATATTGCTTTACCATTTTTTTCTTCTTTTATCACATTTGCAAGAAAGATAGTGTATAAACCTACTAACAAAGTAAGACTAAGATTTCCAGCATGCATCAAGTAGGTCAGAAGACACAGACCTTTGAATCTAAAGTATTGAACTCGTGTTACAGTTTTGCTCATCAGTGTATGTCTGAAAAATTGTTCGCGGATTAAAAGCGCGCCGAAGTGTATCTATATTTATGTAGCGAAAGAGCGGGCGAGCTTTTGAAAGCTCCGTGGGCAGAAAGGATAGAGGGTGCCGCCTCCTAGCGTAAACACATCGTATATGGCATTCGCAGACTTAACACTATAAACTATCTTATATATGCCTTAAATGGTGGGGGGGGGGGGGGGGGGGTGGTTGTGTGGATTTTTTACATGGATCTATTGCCATTAAATATCCAAAGTTTATTTATGAGAAGTCGGTTGGCTCCTCAAAATATACACAATAAAATAAATATACATACATACTTACATAAGTATACATTTTAATTGATTATACAAATAATCTGGCCTTTTCCAGTTTCCACTCGGAAGTGGATTTAATAACATTTTCGGATTTCCCTTTAACATAACCGAATTGATTAAAAGATTTTTTATGAAATTTCCCTTTGGTCTCGTTTGTTCCCAAAAAAAAAAATCAGCTGGCCACTGCGTTTATTTTGTCATAGTTTTGCTAATTAGGGGCTGATCAAATTTTGGCCTGCTCTAGTTTCCAACCTAAGAACGGTTAATGGGGGCAGATCAAAGGCATTCTTGGCCGTAAAAAGTAAATTTTTAATATTTGAAATTGCATTCAACTATTTTTGGAGGCAGTGCTGAAAATGATCGACAAGAAGTATTGGTAAACTCATACAGATGTCAGCTGATTAGCCCGACCCGATAAATCTTTTATTGGTGGACCTGCTGTATTTAGCTCCCCTGCCAGACTTAGCCATTTGGTCTCCATCGCCATTTTGTCCCCTTTGGAGGAGCCCCTGGCAATGTCTGGGTTTTCCTCCATGAAGGAGACGAAGATTTCATCCTGGTTTGGATTTTTGTGCTTTCTCCTTATAAAAAAAGTTAATTAAATAAATTTTGTTAACGCTTTTATTACTTACATTGTTAAAATTTAGTTTGCATATGCCGATCAGCTGATAGGTGGCAGTGGTGCGAAAATTCTCATAGATAGTGTTGCAAAATTCAACTCTGAAAAGAGTTACCGAAGTCGAGGAATTCTTTCTTTTTACATCGCGCACAGTTTGAACAAAAATGTAAGAAGTGTTTTTACCAAACACCATTTTTTTTTAGCGAGCATTTATAATAGAATAATAGAACAAACAAAATGACAATTGTTCAAAATGAATAAGAGGCATATCCCATCTGTTTATTTTGGTAGGCTGACAGCCCTAACAAGGTCCCCCTCAGCGTCGACTTTTCCGCTCGGAAACCAGAACACGGACGGCGAACTTGCAACATTGCGGAAGGTTTAGGTCGAACCGATTCTGAGGTGGAACCACAAAAGAATTATTTATACATCAATTATGCTACCTTTAGCTAATTCAGTTATGCAGTAATGTTCCTAAAGCATCAGAGAATGAAATTCCATTTTCAATTGCAATTTTCATAGTCGCATTGTATTTTAAAATAATCAATTTCTGATTTTTCGGATCTGAATCCGCTGGGCCAATTGCAGTCGGAAAGTTTCCGAGCGCTTTCGCTCGGAAGTTAATAAAGACTTAACAGAGGGAAATACGAATCAATGGGGATTTTTCGGAAGTGGAAACTAGAACAGGTCTGGGAAATCCGAATCTAAATAAGTTTTGCGGAAGTGGAAACTAGAACAGGCCCTAATAATTCAAACGAAGTTTGTCGCGTTTAATTTGACACATTTAATAATTCATTTTAATTATGGTCACGACCTTTCTTCGTTTACAAAAGGATTATTTTTGTTTATATTTACAGACAAACTGCTTATATCTGATCCAGTTGAATTTCATGATCGATCGTTTTTGTCCCATTTAAATCAACTTCCTTGGCATGAACCGCTCTTTACAAAACGCGTTGAACAGGAATTTATAACTGGTAAACACATGACGTTTTGCCGTGTTTCGAACGAATCGATATCGATAGTAAGTTTTATAAAAATATTTATGATTGCTGTGCGTTAACTAAGAACACTTCTGTTTTTTTTTTCAGCCATCGGAAATCATACGATTCCCTGAGTTTACTGCATATATAAAACCAGCTAAGACCTGTCTGAACTATATGTTAAATGATAATGGAGATCTTCGATCCAAAGGTTCCAGACGTGTAGCTGTACTTAATTTAAGTCTCTTTATACTCGAAATTTGGTTACAAAATACCATTCATTAATATAATAAGGAAAAGTGAAATAAGTCATGTGATCTTCATGAGACTAATATTCTTTTTAGTAAAATAAACTTAAACAGGAAAATAATAAAGGTGCTGGATGGGTTTACCTGGCTTCATTGTAGGGAGTAAAGTACAGTGAATACAATGAAGACTTTTTGTCGTTATAGGTAACCTTTACCCAATAGCAGTTAAATTTGTATGCAATATTTCGTAAAAAGTTTGTTTAAAAGTTTAAGTGATGTCTGCAAGGAATCATATATTTGGCATCTATTAACAGACGTTTGCATTGGTTTAAAAACCAGTGAATGTTCCCCATATTACTCCCCCAGTAATCATTCGTGCTAATAGAAGATGATCACTGGTTCAGCATACGGCTTTCGGCTTAATTCATTCTTATTTAATTTCACCGGTCATTTGGAGTTGTCTGTTGAACTGATGCTTGTGCCTCGTTGGTCTGGTTGTCAGGCAGAACTACTGGCTCGAGTCGATGGATGCTAACTTTTAGGCGCTTGTTTTTTTTTTTTTTTTTTTTTTTNNNNTTTTTTTTTTTTTTTTTTTTTATATGTGTATCTTTTTTGCCAAGATATTACCAAGAATAGCAAGTAAGGAGGTCAAATTTAAAAACGATTAAAAACAAAGTTGTACCTCACCTATAGGGATATACATTCTTAATCTGAGCGCAATATCGCCATAATTGGAATTTATGCGGTGTCGTGCTTGGCAGAATGGGCAAGCCGAATTTAGGAGTTTGCTTCGCGGACGGATAGTATGAAGGAATTCGTTGAGATGTTGCATGGCAATACAAGCTAATGTTAGAGTTCCGCAGCTGAAGTTTTGGTAATTTTTACACCGCGGCTGAACTGCTGGTACAGTTCGTCCTCCCATTGTTTGCGTACCTGTGTGTGAGAGAGATAGAGAGAGAGGGAGAGTGACAAAGAAGGAGAAAGAGAGAGAGACAAGGAGGGAGGGAGAGAGGAAAGAGTTTGTTGGGATGTAAGCACTGGGTTGCTTTGTTTCGTATTGTTCGCTAGGTTACGCTGACGGAAATGCAAAGCTCACATATATGTTTGCAAATTATTTAATTGTCTGGGCCGGCTGGCGGTGCCTCCGTGGCAGGGGTAAGGCCGGTTGGTTGAATATCCGTGGGGGGCCGGCAGTAGGTTGCTGCCGCTGGTTGGGTAGTGGTGACCACCAAGGATGGCAGCCACTGGGGAATCGGGTGGTCGCTTCGACTTCCTTCCTTCTTCCGAAGTTTACGGTGGAAGATACTTATCTCCGTTGTTACGGCCCTTAAGGTACGATAACCAAATTCAATAAGCAGAATAAATGTAACGGCTAAAGCCGGAGTTTTATAATCGAGCTAGTGCTCTTTATTTCAAATCTAAATTAAAACTAAAATTTAAGAATTAACAAAAGCTCATGCATAGCCGGATGCTCGTGGCAGACCGCTGACCTTGCACATTTTGCAGAAGTCTTACGATCGCTGTCAGCCAACGAAAAGGAGCCACGGCTCGGAATGGTACAATGTGCTGGCTCAGCCTAGGGCCAATAAGGTGGACCCAATTTAGGGTAATAATAGTAATAATAATAATAATAACAAATGATTAATATTAATAAGGGAAATAAGAATTGGCCTGCTCAGCCTAAGCTGGGAGTTGGTTGTTAACTACTCCCCACTTAAATTGGACGCCGTCCTCGCTGACAGCCAATTCGTCGATGGACTTTTGTAGCTGGGCTGCCTCTCGTATGCGCCTGCAGTGTTGTTGGAGCAGGACCAAGCCGCATAGTGTGAGGCTGACTGCGACTCCTGCGGCGAACCAAATCCTCGGGGAACCTCCAGCCGACCCGTCATCTCTGAGCTTCTGCATTAAACGCAGGCTATGCTCGTTTATCCGCTGTAACATTGGCAGGCTCAGTATGTGATCGTGTCCCGTGATGTTAATTAAGGGGGAGCCCGCAATACCCGTTCTCTTATTCACGGAGTAGTTGAGGTTCAAATACACGGAGTCGTTGAACACCGCCTTTCTCTCGAAGGTGATGAGGTGGGTCCCTACTATGGTTGTTGTGGGACCGTCATCGATGGTAATCCTCGTTAGTTTCTAGTTGACGATTATTACTCTTGCGTCCACAATTGTAAGGGCTTCCAGATTGCTGGGCCGCGTCCGGCACGTAGCCGTATAGCACTCTAGGATACTGGACTATAACGTGGACAAGAACATTATTTTGAAAAATCTTAATCTTAGATACATCCATAAGGCTATCTATTGGGACCTCCTTGAGCTGTTCGTCAAAAATAGCCTTTAGGTCATTATGATTGAAAATAGTAGGATTGATGATATTATTTTTAGCAAGCGTGATAGTGAACATACAATTTTGGATTTCGGATATTAACATTCTATTTCTGGCAAGGAGTGTTTCGAACTAATGGCCTGAGTTAACAAGCCCGTCCCTTTTCTCCCTGAGAATCTTGTTTACTGTGTCTGTGAGTAGATTGATGTGTTTCTGTGTCTCTGTGTGAATTATAACCTGTCTATTATTAGCCTCGATAAGCGA
>VNJS01008509.1:0-11239 GCA_008042575.1 Drosophila watanabei
ATGGCTAGATCGACTCGGCTGTTGATGCTGATCAAGAATATATATACTTTATAGGGTCGGAGATGACTCCTTCACTGCGTTGCAAACTTCTGACTGAAATTATAATACCCTGCAAGGGTATAAAAAGATTTAATTAATATTTAACTTGTTTAAACTAATATTAAGATTAGTAAAGAAGAAAAAAAATTCGAAGTTCCTGAATTCGGAATATAATATTAACATAAAAAGATTTAATTATTATTTAATTTGTTTTAACAAATATTAAAATTAGTAGAGAAGAAAAAAGCTTCGAAGTTCCTGAATCCGGGAATAAGTTTAGTTTAGTTTAGTTACAGAGACTTGTTTGATTCTTGGTCTTTGGGAAGACATGCTTTAATTCGTCTAAAGGATTTATATATATTATTTCAATGTTATATTAATATTTATTTAAAATGTATATATTATTTTATAAATTTTTATTTATTATTATTATATTTATTAATCTTTAACCACTGTCCTTTAGCCCTGTGTGAAGGCAGCGTGTAAAAACCTGTCAAATGCCTGAAATACCAAAAATAAAGCCATGCGAATCGATGCGATCCAAGTTGTTGGCCCGATACGTTGGAGGTTTTGATTTGCAGAGCCATCGGCATTGTCGTCATCAACTCATGGGACATATTGGTGACGCTAAAGCGGCATTGTTTCATAAAAAACTACACTATAAACGAGAAAGGAAGCTGACTACAACAAGACGAATTGATGATGCTTTATAAAAATGAAAATATATAATAATTTGCCTCGCTTATGCATTAAAAACTGACTCGAATAATGAGCACAAGAAAATCTATTATTTTATTATGGTGAATTCTATGAAAATAATATAAAAATATAACGATTAGAACGTTAAATATTTTAATTAAAAGCAGAGCAACAGCTTTTATTTCTTTAATAGGAATTATAAGAAAATAACGGTTACTTTAAATATAAAACTAAATTAATTAATAATCATAAGAACAACTGTTATATCTACATTGAAAATGTTATACAAACAAAAGCTCTTTTAGTAAATGAAATACCTTTGTTTATAAGCATATAATTAGCTGATATTTCTGTTAGAAGAATCTTATAAAAATAATAGAATTTAAAGTTAATAAAAAACCCCTTGAATTAGTGTTACTTTTGATAAAAAAATATTACACTAATAATACCCGAAAGTGTAATTTAAATATTAAGAACAACTGCTGTTAATTTTTCTTAACTTGTATGAAAATAATAGCACTTTTAATATTCAAAAAACCTCAGTTGATGAACTGCATTTTATTTTTCTTAAAATATAAAATACACAAGTTCCTCTCATATTTTCTTAAGGATACATCACCTCCTTTAAATCAGAATACCCCTCAAAAAGTGTATAAAAAGAGTTCGTGGAAAAGACTACACTCCGGGGGATTGAGGGAATGAGTATCCAGATGCAGCGGATGAAGCGCGCCTGGCGGTCTGGTGGACTTGGAGGCATGACTCGCTCCATGGAGTGTTTGTGGGGCCGAAAACGATCAATGAAGTCTCCTGTATCGTGGCTTTCGATTGTCGCTAACTGACTGACTGACTGAGTGGCAATTGTCAGGCTTTTTTTTTTTATTTTTTTCCAAGACCTGCGGCGTGTAGTTGCTGTTTTCCTTCGGACGTTTTGGCATTTGCGGCATGGCGCTAATTAACGACTGCCGGTGCTTTTAGCCACTTGGATTGGAGAGCCTTTGCTGAACTGAACTGGAGCTCCGCTGGACCAATTGTTTTGATGATAAACATTTTTATTGATTTGTGATGATTGCCGCCGAACAGGGAAAGGAGGCAGGCAGCAGCAGGTGCAGATCTAAATGGATCGAAACGGATCGGATCGGTCGGTGCCTTTTTGCCGCTGCAATTTATTAAATGCGATTTATTCGCAATTGCTTCCCAGAAGCAGGAGGTGCTGACGAGAGATTAGACCGAGAGACTAAGAGATCCCCCAGACCATGGTGGAGGGTTCCGGGAAAACAGAAGCGTCAGATATATGTGTATGTTGGAGCTGAAACCTTGGGTAATTGCCACCGGTCTTGCAGATAGAGATCACCCAACTGGGATGCCAATTTGTTGTCTCTCCGCGGAGAAGGTTACCCTGTTGCGCACCTTTTTTATGGCTGTTACGTGTCGCGCTTGCCGAAATAAACCAGAAACGAAATATTCGCCATAAAATTTGGACTCCGAGGAGAGGAGAGCCTCATCCACGGCGGCGACTCATGTGTCAGCTTCCATAAAAAAAACGAGGTATAAAAGACGAAAATTTCCTTATCAGATTTTTGGCTCCCAGCCAAAGGAAAGAAGCTTCTAAGTAAAGTCATAAAATATCTTGCTTTTTGGTTTCAACTTGTGTTTGTTTTATTTACTAAATATTCTTGTTTTGTTTTCTTTTTTCTGGTTTCTCTATATATAATTTTATGCTACACATTAAAAATGTTTTGGTGCTTATGTAATTGTAATTGTATAATCTTTAATAGTTACATGGTTAATTATTGTTGTTACAATACAAGACAATACTTTATATATATTTATATGTATAAATACTGAATCAAAGGCAAGGCCCTATATATAACATATAAATCATAAAATTGAGGATAAATAGCCGAGTTGAATCTTTGAAAAACTATCACACACAAATGCTTTCTTTTTTCTTTTTTCATTTTCCTTTTTTGTTGCTAAGGTTACACTAGGCGTATGTGTAATATGGTTAATACATGACTTAATTTACGATTTAATGCTGGGTTTTTTTTTGGATTACAATTATATATGTTTTAGGTATATTTATATATTTTTATAGTTTATCAATTAATACTAAACTGTTCCTTTTCTTTGCTTGGTTTTAATAAGTGGCAAGATCTAGTTTTTGGAAGTTCCCAGAAATGTTTATAAAAATAAATAAAAAGCAAGTTTGGAAACAGTCTTTTTTTTAAATACTAAGCCTTGGGAAGATCCTTTAGAGCTTCAGGATTATCTTTAAGCGCTACTGGTGGACCTTTCCAACTGCGAACTCAACTCACTGGCACGTGTCTCATGCGGCACTTGCTCCACTTCTATGTACTCCTCCTCTTCTTGAGGATTCTCCTCTGGCTCATCTTCAGCTGCTCCTCCCGACTCCACAGTATCCGTTTCGTAGAGTTCCTGTTTGACATTAATTGCAGGACTGCGACTCCTGGAAGGAGGACTCTCGCAAATGGGTGAACTATTCCTGATGGAAGGTGCCTCCACCTTGGGCGGCCTAGTGACCTGCGGCCTCAGCTCGTGACTCCGCTGATGATGCTCCAGCTCCGCCCGGAAGTAGAACTTCTCCGGACACAAACTGCAGTCGTAGGGCCTCGAGTGAGCTCCATGCTCTGCCATGTGATTGAGTAGGCCTCCGGGAGCCGTGAAAACCGCGGAGCAGATGTAGCAGTTGAAGCCGCGCTGTTCGGTGCCCGCAAAGGTGTGCTCCACGAGGTGTTCTTGCAGCTTCTGGGCATGCGGCAGGATCATCTTGCACAGGTTGCAGCGGTTTTCCACAAAGGCAGCTCCCGAACCTGCACCTGCTCCTGCTCCTGGGGGAGCCTGCAACGGCTGCTCACTGGGCTTGCCCCGCTTTCCATTAAGATTGTGCTTCCGACAACACTTCTCGCACAACTTGGCTGGACCCTCGACTGGCACATCGGGCAGTGGCTCCAGGCAGAGAGCACACACCGGCTCCTGGAGGCTTCCCCCACTGGAGGCCGACTTGGTGTGGAACTTGGCATGCAGACTCAGCTCAAACTCCGAGTGCAAAGTCTGGCGACAGCAGATGCAGGCCAGCGGCAACGTGGCACCATCGCTGCCATGCTCCGAGAGATGAGCTCGGAAGGCGGCCACATCCTCCAGCGGCTGTCCGCAGTGGGAGCACTTCCCGGACTGGCCCACCTTCGAGTGCTGCAGCTTGTGCTCGGCTAGGATGGCCGGCGAGGGAAAGACCTCGTCGCAAATGAGGCACTTGTGCTTGCCCGTGGAATTGTGACAGCTCTTCATGTGCTGCTCCAGCTCCGCCCGCGACTTGAAGTTCCCGGCACAGTAGGCACACCTCAGACTCACTCCCGTCTTCAGATTGTGGGCCAGCTTGCGGTGCGAGTGGAGTTCCGCCTCGCTGCGCAGATCCTGCCGCTCGCACATGCCACAACTGAAGGTGGCAGCGGTTGGCGCAGCACTCGGTGGAGCACTTGGTGGAGCATTAGCCTGAGGTGGCTGTGGATTGCCTTCGTTGCCACCCGCCGGTGAGGTGGACTTGGCGGCATACATCTCCATCAGATAGCGTTGACTTAGCCCGTACATCAGAGCAGGATGCGGTGAGGTTTGAGCCTTCAAGGCATTGGTGTCCACCTGAAGGGGACTGTAGAATTTGTTACTTGAAGGGGGTGCTCCTCCCGAGCCTCCTCCTGATCCAGCTCCGGCGCCAGTTGCTGCTCCTCCGCCTGCTCCTCCACCAAACAAACCCTTGAAAGCCACATTGTAGTCAATGATGCTGCTGTTGTTGTTGGTGGCCGCTGCTGCTGCCGCTGCTGCAGCCAAAGGAGGCAGCAAGGCGTTCACATAGAGACTTCCCATGTTGGGTGATCCCCGCTGCTGCTCCTTGTCCTTGACACCACCGCCATGCTGGCTCTGCATGTGCCTGTCCAGCAGGAACTCCACGTGGAAGGTCTCCGGGCAGGAGGGGCACCTAAACTGCCTGGCATGCGCCGCCAAATGGAAGTGCATCTCCAGCTCCGAGGAGCAGACAGCCCGGCAGAACATGCACTGCAGGGGATTGGCAGGAGCACTCGGTGTGGCGCCCATCGAGGGATGACCGCCCAGCTGGTGACGCGTCTTCACATGCACATGGAACTCGGCATCCGAGCGGAAGAGCTCCAGGCAGGCGCTGCAGCGCAGCAGCTTCGTCTCCTGGCTGTGGGTGCAGGCCAAATGCAGCTGCATGGCCATCCGGCTCTCGCAGAGCTCCGAGCACAGCGAGCACTTCAGCAGGGTGAGCACGTGCTCGGCGAGGAGATGCTGCTGCAGATCCTCCGACTTGGCGAAGCTCTTGCCACAGCTGGAGCTGCAGTTGAACTCGGAGCCGGTGATGAGGAAGTGTCCCACCACATGCCGCTCGAGCTCGGATTGCTCGGGCAAGCTCAATCCGCAGTGGGGACACACCATCTGCATGCCTTCGGCAATGTGACTCTTCAGGTGATTCCTGAAGCTCTCAAAGTCTGGTAGTCCGGCGTTGCACTGATTGCAGAAGAAGACTCCTGGCGGGGCAGCAGGAGGAGCCAGCTGCTGGGATTGCTGGCTATTTGTGGGTGTCTGGGGTCGCCTCTTGTTGCTGCTCAGATCGGTGGGCAGATCCTCCTCTGCAGCTCGTGTGGTCTCCCTCTCGGGACTGCCCAAATCCGGCTTGATTTTTGGCAAATCCAAAGCCAGACGGGGGCTGAAAGTGCCCGCGGTGGCCAGGCGATTGAAGTGCTCGTAGTAGGAGTTCGGACTGCTCAATCTGTCCAGGTGAGTGCTCCTCATGTGCTGGAAGAGTCCTGCTATATTGCCAAACTTCATGGTGCAATATTCGCAGCTCAGCTGGAATCCTTCGCTCTCGGAAGCTACTGAAGTCTTGGCTGGATGCTGATGCTGCTGCTGCTGCTCGTGGACACTCTGCAGGTGGGCATTCAGCTGCTCCAAGCTGCTAAACTCCGTGACCTTGGGACAGTAGCTGCACCTGAGCAGGGGCGTGGGTGTGGCTGTGGCAGTGGTGTTGTTGTTGTTACCAGCTGCCACATGACTACTCCTTGATCTCTTGGGAAAGTCCAACCTACTGGGACTGCTATCCGAAGCTAGAGCTAGGGCATAGCGCCTCTTTTGTAGACTTCCATTACTGGAGACCGAGGCCGAGGCTGATCCCGTGGATCGGGGACTATAGTTCAGGGCATTGGGATTGCCACCAGCTGCCAGGATGGCCGCATTCTTCTTGTGCTTCTGCATGTGCGAGGTAAGGGCAGCCGCCGTATTATAGCCTCGATTGCACATGCTGCACTGGAAAGGCTTCTGGATGTCGTGGGTCTTCATGTGGATCTTCAGGTGGTCACTGAAAGATACAGAGAGAGTAACGGGAATTCCAAGACTTAGTTATGGTTATATTTAAAATTTTCTAGAGATGGAATCCTACCTCCTGGAGAAGGCCGCCTCGCAATGGGGACACTTGTAGTTACGCTCGTTGGTATGCAGCTTCTTGTGGCGATCCCGGGAACGCTTGTGCTTAAACAGCTTCGAGCAGTATTCGCACTTGAAGGGCAGGTGTTCGGCGTGGCTCTGGAGGGAAGAGATTTGGAAAATGCCATTAGCATAAAGATAAAGATAGATAATCTGAGCAATTAGCCGACAGAGACCCCGAGACTCCATAGTCTCAAGCCTATTTGAAATTCTTAGAAGAGCCCCAGACAACCAAGCGAACGAACTGTCTACCCCAGTTAAGAGTTGCGATGACAACGATGACGACGACTCCTGGCTTGAATTTATAGATGCGTCAATCTGAATCTGAATCTGCATACCGACTGACTCCGACTCGGACTCAGACTCGGACGAGTAGGTGTTTCACTTGCCACTGCTCGTGGCTTGTGGACAAAATTCATCTAAATGCGCGACGCCGCGCGCTTGGAAAACCGCGCACGAGGAGTGGGAGGAAGGCAGGTGCTGTGCTTGTACACCCGCAACCGGTTTCTCGCTTTTTGGGTTCTTTCTGGGCGTCGGCACTCAGGCTTTGAACTTTCGAGAGCGGCAAAAAATTAGCCCATTTGTATGCAGTCCCCCAGCTGCTGGACTGCCTTAAAATTGCACAATATATGATGAGTTAGCCCGGGTTTTAGTCGCCGCATCTCCAGTCCTCTCGTGTTGGTTATGGCTTTTTAAACTGTCGCTCAAGCACCGCTCAAAGACCGTACCCGTACCCGTACCCGAATCTGAATCTGAAGCCGAATCCGAATCCAAATTCCAATCCGTAGCAGCTCATCCAGGCGCTAGGATCAAAGCTCGAGTGCTACATGTTAGACCCTGGATAAAGATCGGTTGGTTGGTAGTCCTAAACAGCAGTTGCAATTGGGTTAACAAGTTGCTGATGTCATGGGCGGTGTCCGCCAAAAAGCATTTAAGCCGAATTAGAATTTGTCAGAGAGAAGGGGGAACCCCAAAGGGGCAGTGTGGGTGAGAGGCGGTCTTCACAAAGACTTCCGATCTTGTGGGTTCGCTCTTTGATGTGGGTCTTAGATGTGCCGAAGGAGCATTAGAAATGGGGAATTATATGTAAAGAAAAGGTTTATATCATACACTTGATGCTAATTTTGAGCTTAAGGAATAAAGGAGATTTTAAGGGGTTTTTTCTTGAATAACTTCTTAGGTTTTACAACCATAAATCTTCCTAGAAGTTCATAATAGAAGCTCCATAAGAGAAATTTAAGTTTTGAAAAGTTCCTACTCAGATATTCTGTTTCTAATCAATATTTTAAGACTTAATCAAGGGAAATAACCTAGAAAACATTCTTGGGTGCTATTACTTGTAGAAATTTTACCTAATTTGGTTTATTAACCTTCCTCTTAGTCCTTAAATAATCTTCTTAAAATGTTCTCCCTAGAAACAACCCCTTCAACCTTCTGACTTGTACCACTTTCCATTTCAATTAACAAATTGAAAACCCCCCTTTTAACCCCCTTCCAAAGACAAACAATCGATAAGACTAACCGCAGATTGTCAATCAAGTCTCAGTCCTGACACCCTGAAAGCCTAAAGGTGTTCCTCCCCAAAACTGTCACCTCAATCAGAGAAAGTCCCAACAAGTCTCACCCAGAAAACGAAAATAAACTAAGCGCCTTACAAGGATGTCAGGCAGAGCAATTAAGAACTTTTTGCCAGCCACCCAACCCTTTGGAAATGGGACTTCCCCTGACCTCTGAACCCCCTTTTTCTTTTGTAAATTTTTTACTACGACACTCACCTGTACGTGATGCTTCAAGTATCCGAGACGCGGAAATGACTTATCGCAGAACTGACACTGATAGGAGCCGTCGCCGCGTGCCTTAATCCCCTCGCCTGTCAACTTATCAAACTTGGAGCCAGCTCCTCCGGAACCAGGACCGCCGCCAGCTCCCATTTTGGCTTCCTTATTGATTTTGCGCAGCTTGTTGGCTATTTTCAGAGCCTGCTGATGGTGGTAGTGATGATGGTGATGGTGATGAAAGTGTGGCAAACGCTTTGGTTTCACCAGCTCCTCGTTATCAGGGCCACCATTGAGCTTGCCCTCGGAATGATGATGATGTTGATGATCCTCCTGGCCAGAGGCACCGGCGGAGGTTGGAGCACCGGGCAAATGGTGGGAATTGGGCGTTATGGTGCCATCCGAAATGCTAGGCGAGTAACTGGATGATGTGTGGGTACTGTACATGTCTGGAAAACAAATCAAGAGAGGTCTTAATTACACTCGGGGAAATGGGGAAGATATTAAGTAGATTTTAAGTATATTGAATCAGAAGAGAGATCGGTTTTGTATAGGGTAAAGAAATTAATCATTAAAAAGTTAATTAATGTTTTTAACCCGAAATACTAGTTAATAGATCATTTTAAACTTGACTTCCAAGGTTTAAAAATATTAATTATTAAATGTATTAGGAAAAGGGAGCTGCTAAAACCCTCAAATAATTATGACTTAATTATTCTATCACATTTTCTAAGGCGGCATTTTCAATTTTCCAAGTGTAATTGGAGGCCTCATCGAGTGGGAGGCAGCATCCTGATTAGCGGCACTTTGGGGACCGAGACAGGAAATCAACGTCGGCTATCAAATGCTGGACACGGAATTAATTCAATTAGCAGACGACACCCCATCTGGTGATCTGGGGAAAACTTTCATGCAAACTAATTGCGCTTTGTTCTTAGCTGCGGTTTTAATTACAGCATCCCAGCATCCCATCCCAGCATCCCATCATCATTCCGAGATCCATGAGGGTCACTTGATTCCCTCTATCACCACGCGCCAAGTGCCGATGTTCACTTTCCGTTTTCGACAACTTTTAATTAAGCCCAATTGCGCGTGATCTTCGCGTCTGTATCTCTTTGGTTATAATACATAATAATGCATTGGGTCAGGGTATATCTCTCTTGCTGTCTGTCGCGGTTTATTTAACCCCCGACTCTGGTCAGCGATCTAAGTTTCTGTTCCCCCTTCTCTCTAATTGGAAAACATCCGCAAGATGTCTCATCAGCGGATACTGGAAGCACTCATTAACCCGTCTTGAACTTCGGGGTTAAAGAAAGTTGCAAGAGATTTGAACCCATTCAGATTTGATTGAAATGTTGGCTGTAAGTTGTTATAAGGGACAAGGAAGTCAAGTGTCAAAGGGATTGATCGGGAAAGGGAGATCTTGGTGGGGTTAAGATTTATCCAAGATTTATGAAAGATTTTGAAATGCTAAGTAAATGGGAGGAATTTGATTTAAATATTAACTTAATGATAGAATCTTTATGTTGAGTAGATATATTTTAAACTAAGTAAATCTTTACCAAATCTGTTTATTAAGATTATCTCTATAAGTTCTCTAAGTCTTAAAAAATGTTTAATATTCATATATTACATTTTTTAGCAATAAGCCAGGGCTAAGATTTAATAAGATGATTAAGTAAATTAATAAATAAGCATATTTAAACCGACAACAGATACATATATTGTTTTCCAAGACTCAAACTTATAGAAAACATAATTAATATTCAATGGTTTGGCTCTATTTCAAAAAAAAAAAACTGCTTTATCACGTATGTATTAAAAAAAAATTGTTTAAATCGTATATTCTGGTCATGGTCTTGCTTAATGTCATGAACTCTTCATTTCTTTATAAAAATGTTATAAATTTATTTAAAAGAATTAAGCGAATTAGGAGGAAAAGAAATACCGTCGGCATTTGAAGTGTAGACTGTAAGATCATTATTGGGAGTTAAGGAATTTTAATATGGAAAGATCGCTAAGCACTCATGAGAAATAAAATAAATTTCTTCTTCATTCTTTGTCGGTATACAACATTCCTTTTTGAGAGTAAAAAATATCACTTTTAAACAACTTATTAATCTTTTTAAAGGTAACAAATTAATTTATAAATTCATTTTAAACGCTTTTAAAAGCTGAATAATGAATTTCTCAAACCAATCAGCACTTTTATCATAATTAATCTTTGCTCTTCTCTTAAAAATATAATTTTATAAAATCTCCCATTATTTACCGCTATTGGTTATCTCCTTGGTGGCCTGGATCTTTTCAATTAAATTCTCCAAACGCGAACTGGGACCGCGATATAACATCTTTAGGGCCATCATATCAAGGCATGGTCTTTTTTCAACAAATTTAATTAATTAATAAACTTTAAAATTGGCTAAAATCACTTAGAGAGGCACTTTAACTGCACTTCCTTGGGGAGAAAACACTAAGCACTTTGAGTCTGAGAGCCCTTGCTGCACCAAAGGATCATTATTCATGGGTTTATTGTTGTTACTGTTCTCCTTTCTTAGTTGTTTTTTTTTCCCCGTTTCGTTGCGAGACGAAGGACGTCCAATTGCCGCGGGCACCAAAACCTAACTGACTAAAATCAGAGCCGCAAAGCGAAAGACCGAGTGCCACAGCAGAGCCCAAGGAGAAGAGCAGAGCAGCGGGCGACGACAACTAGGCGAACTGGTTCTGCTCTGCGTGTGTGTGTGTGCGTGTGTGCGTGCGTGTGCCTTTTGGGATTCTCATCCAACAAATGGGAAAGCAACAGCAACGCCAATTTAAATGGCGCCCCCACCCCACCCCCACTAACACTCGCACACGGCGCTCGGGAGAGTGAGCGAGAAAGCGCTCTGTACATAAGCACCACACACTGAGAGCCCCGAAGCCGAGAGCCGAAGAAGTTGCGTGCCCGGGACCAGAGCGAGAGCGAGACAGCCCCGACCGGAAAGAGAGAGAGAGGGCATGCACGTCTGTCGTGCCCAAGCTGGTGTTGGTGACGCCGCCACAGCACCATACATAAACGGTATAAATACATATACATATAAGCGAGGGCAGGCAAAAGGCGGAGCATGGGATCCAACGAGACCCTAATGGGTTAAAGGGTAGAGGGAGACGACAACAGGGAGTGGGAGCTGCTGTGGGAGCGGGATGGGGCGAGCCAAGCTGATGCGTTTCACATA
>VNJS01008526.1:0-13130 GCA_008042575.1 Drosophila watanabei
TCGTCCCTACGACCCCATGCCTTAAATTCGTCACTTCTAAGCCACGCATAGCGAACTTTTTGTTTGTATTTTTTTTCGCATCCTTTCATCTTAAAAGTCGTCGTTTCTGTAATTCTCGTTTCTTGAAAATCATCAAGATTAGACACTATATATGTTTGCAACGTTTGTGGGTTAAACAATCTAAAATATCGGCATTCTTATACCCTTGCAGGGTATTATAATTTCAGTAAGAAGTTTTGCAACACAGTGAAGTATATATATTCTTGATCAGCATTAACAGCCGAGTCGATCTAGCCATGTCCGTCTGTCCGTCTGTCTGTCTGTCAGTTTCTACGCAAACTAGTCCCTCAGTTTTGAAGCTATCTGAATGAAACTTTGCAGATAGTCTTCTATATACTCTCACTCGTATATAAGTCGAAACGAGCTTAAACGGTCAACTATATCATATAGCTGTCATACAAACGATATGTAAATTTGTTGATAAAAATTATAACTTCACTATTTTTTAACATATCTTGATTAAGTCTCGATTATAAGCTTTATATATGATTGCAGAATTTTAGATTCAATTTTATAAAAATCTAGACTACTCTATCATATAGCTGCCATAGGAACTGTCGGAATATAAAAAAAATTTTAATTTGTCAGTTTTCAGCGTAACTTCTACTTTAAGATACAAGCGATCCATATTATTTCCGAATTTTGTTTTAAATATCATAAAAATCGGACGACAATATCACAAAAAAGTTCCACTGCGGCCAAAAACTAAATCTTCTCTAAAATGGTTATTTTCAACATAGTAACATTAAGAAATGGTCCAATCGATCAAATTTGAAAGGCATATACTAAATAAATATCGAAATATTCAAAAGCATGTTCTTGTTATCGCGATTTCTCATTATTTTAATGAAAAACATCATAAAAGTACCCCTGTTTTCTTTTTAAGAAAACTTCTTAAATGAACCTTTTTTAATTTATTTTTTTCTCGAATTGGTGTAAAAGCACGTTGTTAAAGTAAAGTTTATTCAAATAAGGGCAGTTTAAGGATCTTTTGGCCAAATGCAGATATCAAAATACTAAGAAGTATGCCGACGGCAGCAGTTTTTTGAAGTTAAAAAAAAAATGACTTGCTGTGTCAAAAAAATCTCGAAAGCGGACTATCAAAAGGGAAAAGGGAACCGTTGAAAGAAAGGAAAAACAAAAAACAAAAAACAGATTTAAAAACAAACTAAAAATCATATTTCTTATATTCACCGATTTGTCAAGAAAAGATCGGTCTTACAGTTTCCGAGATCTTTTCGACACCACCTTTTAATTAAAAAAAAAATTCAAACATAAAAGCGATTGGTTAAAAATCAATTTTCCCTTTTTCTCTTTCATTTTCGTTTTGGAAACTAAAACAGTGGCGGCGGATTTAGGTTAGATTCTCAGGTGCAATCACTAAATAATTTTATATGTCCCTAATCAGAGAATTAAATACAATTTAAATTCTCAATTATATTCTGAGGTGCAATCAGTAAATAATTTTATATGTCCCTAATCAATTTAAATACAATTTAAATTCTCAATTTTCATATTCGCATTGTATTTTAACATAATTGATTTCTGATCTTGCAGATCTGAATCCGCTGGTACAATTGTGGTCAGAAAGTTTCCGACGAAAACTCTATATCGACGAAGTGCGCGCCTCAAATTGTTATCTTTTTTGGGAGATTGTTGGTATGGCTAGTAAAACTAGCGCAGGTAGCTGGCACATCGCCGTGACCTCAAGTTTTCAACAGCAACTCGTAAGCATTGGTCCACGCACATCAAACTCGCGACTGCTGGTGCTTGTTATTTTTTGCCTGGCCGTGCTGCTGCTCAAAGCGTTAGATCTCGTGCCCCTTCTTATTTTAAGCAAAAACCATGAACATGATAGGTAATCTATTTTTTGTGTAATATTAACTGAAACTCATTTCTTACGATGCAAAAATAGAAAAAAACTTAGAATGCTCTTATCTACTACAAAAATCCTGCAATTGATTTTACTGCAGATTCAGGATCCTTGGGAAATTGTTTTCTGAATATGTACGCATATGCAAAAACGATATTTTTATTTTGGCAACGGTGGCTGAAAAAAAAATTAAAAAAGTTAGTCTTACACACTGAGTACCTCTTATTGACTCTCAATAGCTCCTATTCCTGCGAATATTTTAACACCAAACCGTTTAACAGGGTCTTCTGATTTTATTCTCCATCCAATTGCTTACCCAATTTGAGTAACTTATTTTTGCCGATAGTTTTTCGGTGCAAATCTGAATTCCTCTTCTTAATACCAATCTCTACGAAAATATAAAAAAGATAGCCCGGAACAATTAAAATTGAAATTTGCCAAGTTTCAAAGTATTTCCAAGGAACATGACGGTGTTTGCGATATTTCCTGCCGCAAAATGTCACGAAATGCAACTTATAAGCATTACTCAACAACGACTGGACCAATTTGACGAATTCTTTTTATTAAATGTTCGGAGGAAAATTTAAAGAATCAGCAGAGCACACATAAGAAGTCCTCTTCGTATGAAATTTTGTATTTCTATATTTTCATAATTAATACACGAAGAGCTTTTATTCATTCTGTAGTAATATAGTGCTCATATGAATATATAATTGCAGCAGAATTTTAAAGTTGAGAGCTGCAATTCAGTAAAATCCATAAAATGTCATTACGCATAACAAAACGCACAACTGATTAGCTAAGTAAGTCTAACCATGAATGAATTGTAGGAAATTTGAGTTTTGCAATCTTTCTCTACAAAGCCGTAATGCAACAAGGATTGTTGTGTCCGGGCTAAACGATTGGCACGCAGAAGCAATCGATAGGTACACATAGCCAAAGAAATGATCGGTATTTAAAAACCGGGTTGAAAATGGGAGAAAAGTAGGGAATAAGGCGCAGCACGTTTTCGAAAAGGGTTTGTTCACCCGATAAAGGGAACACGTAGAAGTAACGGGGTCGGATCGGATGTTCTCGAGCGCCGCTGCCTCCGTTGTCTCGAGTGAGAAAAATTTCGAACGCGAAAGAGTGCGGTGTTGCGACCCACGAGTTCTAAATGTAAAATTAACAAGTTTTCGTAAGGGCCGCCCGCCAGTACACAAAGTGGTGAAAAAAAAATATATATATATAAGTCGTGAGATGTGAGGACCTGTGAAGCGGGATCGGCCACAGAGGTGAGTCCGACAAAAAAACAAATATAATAGCACAGTTAAAAAAAAATAATCATAAAAACTATTGAATATTATTTTTAGTGGCCGACTAGACCCAAGAGTCCAGACGAAGGACGGTACGCCAGGCCATTCCAGAGGCCTGGCGAATTTTTTTTTTTGATGGCGCTAATTTTATGCTACTGTCAGCATGAGTGTGGTATTCCTGGCTAAAATGATGTCCTGGCGCAGGATATTGGCTGTCGCAGGTGGATGCCGGAGGGCATATTAAATACTGGCCACAGTCTAGATAATATTAAGTTTTAAAAACACGTGTCAGTGTAGGCGGCTAACCTCGCCGCAGCCACAGTGCCCGCCAAAATTTGTCCGTCGGAGGACCGACACGTCTTCCATGAGGCGGCACCGGGAGTCGCCAAAGGCTTCAGATATATGTTTTTTTTTTGCTTATTTGTGTATAATTGTTTAAATTTTAGATGTTATTTATTTAAAATGTTATTTATATATTTATTTATCTATTTATTTATTTGCCAAGCTAAGTTGAAATGAAATATTTATCAATTTTTTTTTATGTTTATATCCATGTTTATTTGTTTTATTATTTATTTATACCTTTATTCCTCATTCTTTTGATTTGTTTTTTGTTTTGAGAACACCACCTAACGAGCGTTCAAAACGGGTAGGAAAGCAAAATCGTTAATTTTGTTTGTGGGGAAATTTAATTTCACATAAAAAAAAATTTAAAGGTTTTTGGGTAGCGGTATATTTAAATGAGAAAGTGTTGTAGAAGGTCCAGTCCTCGTAAAAGAGGCTAGATGTTCAAAAAAAAAAAAAATTGTTCTGTTACGCGTGTCAGTGGGCCGGGTTAAGAACCCACGGCTAGAAGAGCTAGCCGAGATATAGCCCAAGCCTGTGGCTACACGCGCAGGACCTAGCTTGGTCATAACAGAATACGAAATACTGATAATTGAATGACTGAAGAAGAACAGGAAATGGCGCGACCTGATGCTTCCCAATCACAAGAGAAAAGAGGTAGCCCGTGAAACGGACAAATCAAACGATGCATTAATTCAAATTTATCGACTGCATCTCAACTGAAGTTGAAGCCACCAACTATCCAATTGAGTTGAATGTCCACAGCACAATTTACATTAAAAGTTACCTCCGTGGTAATCATTCTACGAAACATAAAACAACCTAAATTGTGCAATGGTACGCGTTTGGTGTTTAAAAAATTGATGCACAGTATCTTAATGGACAATTGAATTTAAAAAACTTAAAATTTTCAAAGACTGTCATGACCATCAACAAATCAAAAGGCCAATCCTCAAAAGTTTGTGACTTGAATCTAGAAGATTCGTAATTTTCCCGATGGACAATTATATGAATATATATTTATGTCATGTTCACGCGTCGAAAGACCATCTCTGTTTGTTTTTGGACCTGGTAATAAAGCAAAAATGTCCTGTAATTGAGTTGGAAAAACATCGATGTTTACCACAATCGATGTTTTCAATGTTTTGGAGAAAAAACATAAATCGATTATGGACAACACAAAAAAAAAAAAAACATTTTTAAATTCAATTAGTCAGGGGATTGAAAAATTAAATATGTTGCATTTTAACGGTGATCGATAGCCGCAGGCGAAAAACGTATCGCTTGGAATGCGCACCGAAACGAAGTTTGCAGGTCCATAGGAGGGGAAAGTGGAAGATAGGCAGACTGGAGGAGAAATGTAGAAGATATGTGGAGTAAAGGGGAAGTGTAGGACATATGTGTCGATCGGGAGAGGAGTGCATCCAGCCTTGAAAACGGTTCTCGACCTCGATTTAGAGAGAGGCGAGAAAGTGGGAAAAGGGATCGGCGGGAACCGAACTCATAAATAGGGCAACTCAACGGCCATTTTAGTTAATTCGCACATGAATATCGTGATCCACGGGCGGAGAAGTCGTTTAGAAGTCGGTTTAGTGTCGGTAGTGTCGGAAAATAAAAAAAAAACGTGAGTCGAGTGGTAGTGGAGGTGAAAGCTCCAAATAATCTTTAGTAAAACGTTGCAGGAGGAAAGCCAAAAGTAAGGAACCCCGATCCGGAGATCAAAGGACCGGAGGGAGACAGAAGTCCGTCTGGGAAGAGAAAAAGTGAGTCCGTTCCATAGGGAACTTAAAGCTAGAGATTATAAATTTTTACGGGTTCTAGAGGGCACCACGATATTTTCCATATCGATTCCGGAAAACGTTTGGACCAAATCCGCCCGAGCCGGCGGAGGAACCGTGCCTCGAGCCCGTGCTCTACGAAAGCAAATTTAAAGCTTATCAATCCTTCAAAATATAATAACTTGATTATTTATTTATTAATCTATTTATAGAATTATTTATTTATATAATCAACTAGCAGATCCGACCCGCTTTGCTGGGCCCGAACTAATTATAGTTGACCCGGCAAATTCGATAATGTCTGCCCCAAATGACGTCATTTGGAAACAACTATTGTATTTTCGAGTATTTTCAAGAAAGTGGCGTGATTCTTGTGTTTCGCCGCAAAGCAATGAATACAATGGTTCATGTGGCGGAGTCAACACTGGCAATTTCACTTTACCATTAACGCAGCATAATCCAGGTGTTTCTCTGGAAAACTTTAATGCACCACAATACTCGCAAACAACGTCCATTTGCCCAATGCAAACGCTTGGATGCAAGCTGTAATCATTGCTGCAATCGTATCGAAACGCAGCTCGATTCAAAGCAGCTAAATATCTTGTTCTGCTTCGCAAATTATCTATTTGTTGACTTCTGTTGTTCGCTCGACGATTCTGCATTGCCAACCGAGCTGTTTCACGGGCTGCTTCACTTTGCTCTCGTGATTGAGAAGCACGAAGTCGAGCCATACTATTGCGGCGCTGTTCACGTGCAATTTCTTGTTCTTCTTCAGTACTTTCATTTGCAGTATTTTGTATTCTTCTTGCATTACGGCTTTGTCGGGAAAGATTCGATCGTCTTGGTCGCGGCATTATTAATTAAACTTCACTTCACTTCAATCCACTTGTTAATTATTTATTTAATAGAAATAGTTTTAATATTGATTTCTTACAAATATCAAATTGTCATCCATACGTCATTACATAGCTGTCATTTTACGTCAATGGCATAGCTGTCATTTCCTTTTTGTTATTCCAAGTCTGATTCCAGAGGAACGCTGTCGAACGTGATAAAAAGTATCCTATGTCCGTCTCCTGGCTCTAAGCTACCTCCCTACCAATTTTCAGCCAAATCTGTTCTGCCGTTCTTGAGTTATAAGTGGTGTACTAACACGACTTTCTTTTATATATATAGAAGATTATTTATTTATATATTTATTTATTTATCTATTTATTTATTTATCTATTTATTTATTTAATCGTTATTTATTACTCTTGTGCCAGTTGCTTATTTATGAAAACAGGTTGTTAATTTGTCTATACGTGTGTTATTTATCTATTTATTTAATTGGCCAACACTTTGCCATAAAAACAAACATAAAACACAAATGTCATAATATAAGACCAAAGACAATACAAGCACCTAAACATTTTATAATCTACAAAAAAGGCACTGTAATAACAAAGAAAAAAATATAGATTAAAATAATTGAAACAATTCAACAAACAGATTAAAACTTAAATGTAAACCAATTTCAAATTTAACAAAATGTAAAAAAAATCCGAACCTCAGTGCAAGCAAATCTTGATTCGATATACTATTTAAACTATATAAAATCTGCAGCGAGGGGCGTAATCCTTGTAGGGGTATGAAACAGTAAAGATATTCAAGACCCGCCTCAGCCCCTGATCCCTGTTTGGAGCTCCAAGTAGGTAGGAAGATGTGCTGATCGAGAAAAAGAAAGAGGTAATTATGTTAAGTTAAATTCGGATTTTTACCAAATTTATATATTATACCCGTACAACGTTTCGTTTCCTTGTCATTTTCCGTCGATTTGTTTTGATTATACTGTTCGAATATTGACTCTGACCAATGCGGTGCTGAGGATCGGAAACTAAAACAAAGTTGTCCATTAATTTAAAAACGTGAATATGTATATCAAGTAAAGTTGTAATTATGATGGATTGCTAAGTGTTTTAAATTGGGGAGGGAAAGATGACTGGATAAGCCAAGGACCAGGATGAAGCCACCAGAACCACATGCCAACGGGGAATCCAACTGGAATGTCGTGGGTTCCAGGAAGGGAGGGTGCGTCTTGGGGTGCTTCCAGCCATGCCTCGAGCCTAAGTGTGGGAGGTAGAAAGGACTTTGTTAGTTGTTTCTTTCCGATTGTTTAGAGTTCCAGTTTTGTTTACCTTATTTTGTGTTAGTTTTCATGTTGTGAATTTCAGCTGATCTGGAATTATGGTGCGACCTGCGGGCAGACGGGGAAAAATACCTCCCCGAGACGACTGGCTAGCCGGCCTTGCCCCATCAAAAAAATTGCAGGCCGTAACAAATAATATGTTGAAGAGTTTAAGTCGTATATCCATATGTTGACATATATTTATTGTTAGTCTTATAGGAAATACCCTGTGTAATGATTAAACAAAACAGAGCTTGATTCTGTTTAGATTAGGGTTTTTTCAATTGCGATTGCAGGAAAAATTGTTAAACAGCGGGAAGACGCTAGTCTTTTATGAATTATGAATTGTTAAGGCAAATCAATTTATTTTCAGTTGCTAATATTTAAAAAAATTAAAAATCGAGCATCTTTCCAATTTTGAAGCAATACGGCTGGAAGTAAACGCATACCGCGATTCGGGTAAAAACCCAAGATTTAAAAAGCCATTGCTTTACAAGTGTTATCAATGTTGTGGTGCAATGCCGAGGTTGAGCGGGTTTTCAGCCTGGTCAATTTGGTTAAATATAAAAAGAGAAATCGAAAGAATATTGACACTTTTTGCGATTTTTTCGCAAACAATTATGGCAACAGTGTATCGGATAATTCCAAATATTGTAACTTAGCCATCAAAAAGCAATTTTTTTTTTTTTTTTTTTTTTTTGTATATTGTAGAAGAGATTTATTTTTTTCTTATTTATTTTATTTATATAAAATGTTCCTATATTGTCAAACTCATTTTCTGATAAAACAGGTCGATGTTTTTATACGCTTGCAGGGTATTATAATTTCAGTCAGAAGTTTTCAACGCAGTGAAGGAGTCATCTCCGACCCTATAAAGTACATATATTCATGATCAGCATCAACAGCCGAGTCGATCTACCCATGTCCGTCTGTCCGATTATACGCAAACTAGTCCCTCAGTTTTAAAGCTATCTGATTGAAACTTTGCAGATAGGTGCTATACAAAAGATTCGTAAATTTGTTGAAAAACTTCACTGTTTATTAACATATCTTGATCAGCTCTCGGTTATTAGCTACATACATATATTATTTGAGATTTTCTGATTTAATTTGATAAAAATCGGACTACCATATCATATAGCCGCCATAGGAACGGTCGGGAAATTTTTAGAAAAAACATTAAAAAAACAAGAAAGGAAGCTAACTTCGGCACGCCGAAGTTTGTATACCCTTGCAGATTCCAATTGTATCAATTCTAATCTATCCCAAAATAATATAATATGAATTACTTTCATATTCATACAATATTACATTTTTTACAGTTTTACATTTTTTACAGTTTTACATTTTTTACAGTTTTACATTTTTTTACTGATCGTTTGTATGGCAGCTATTTGATATAGCCGTCCGATTCTTATGAAATTTACAACAAAATTCTGAAAAAATATAAAATACTAGTATCTAAAAGTTGAAGAAATTATGTTGAAAACTGACAAAGCTATAATTCTTTTTTCTACAAATTTCCCGATCATTCCTATTACAGCTATATGATATAGTCATCCGATTTTTATGAAATTTTATCTTAAAATCTAGAATAATATATAAAGCTCATAACCGAGAGTTGGTCAAGATATGTTCAAAAACAGTGAAATTAAAATTTTGTTTCTAAAAATTCACGGATCGTTTGTATGGCAGCTATATGATATAGTCGTCCGATCTGGCCCGTTCCGACTTATGTTCGAGTGAGAGCATATAGAAGACTATCTGCAAAGTTTCATTCAGATAGCTTCAAAACTGAGGGACTAGTTTGCGTAGAAACGGACGGACAGACGGACAGACAGACAGACAGACAGACAGACAGACAGACAGACGGACAGACGGACATGGCTAGATCGACTCGGCTGTTGATGCTGATCAAGAATATATATACTTTATAGGATCGGAGATGACTCCTTTACTGCGTTGCAAACTTCTGACTGAAATTATAATACCCTGCAAGGGTATAATTATACAAGCATTCTATATTGTTTCAGAATTTTGTTTTAAATTTTATTAAAATCAGACGACTATATCATATAGCTGCCATACAAACGATCGGTAAATGTGGAGGTAAATTACATTTTAATTTAGAAGTAAAAATGTAAAAAAAAAATAAATGTTTAACTGTAAAAATTGTTCATATTGTATTATATTGGGATTGATTATAATTTATATAATTGGAATCTGCAAGGGTATACCAACTTCGTCGTGCCGAAGTTAGCTTTCTTTCTTGTTTAAATTGGCGTCCTTTTTTTTTTGTTGTATAACAAGCAACGCCGATCCCCGTTTTCTCAATGACGAATACTGCATCTATACTGAATTACAGATGGTCTTTTTCGATGCCTTCTGTAAAAAAAGCTTTAGCGTGAGGTAGAGCATTTAGCTAAGTTTGTAGTCGGATTACAGGTACGCATAAAAAGGACACCAATTTTAAAAACGCCATCACATTGTATAGACGTACCTATACAATCTTCATTGCAGGGCCGCACAGTTGGAAGGCATTTTGGGGTGTTCTCCTCGATTTTACACGAGATCTGCCGGGTGTTTGCCCCTGGAAGAAGAACGACTAATGAGGAAACTAATGACTACGATGGTCATCCAGAAACCAAAAGCCATAATATGAGCCATATCAGAGTATATAAAATAAACTTTAAGAAATGAATTTATTTATTTATTTTATTTTTAACTATTTTGGTTGGTATATGTGGTTGTTCTTCTGCGCCGACCGCATTGCGGATATATTTTTTGACCGTTCAAAAATAGGGGATTATTATTCATTATTATGCATTGGCAATATTTGTTGCAGATCAGGTTTGAAAATCCTGAGAAAGGTCTTCACTGGCGAACTTAAAAACAGCTTTCAACCAGTTGCGCCTTGGTATTAGAATAATGTAATTATAAATTTTTTTATATATATTACCTAAAAAAATTGTGAAAGTCTCGGCTAAAGGTTGGAAAATTCGTTGTTACTGTTAAAATATAACATTTATGTTCCCAACGTAAAGCCGAGCCGTTACAATTTGTTTTTGAACTACCAGGGCTACAACATAGCAGACTTTTGGGGCAAAAGTAAGTTTAGAAAAAGCATTATAGCTGGTCAACCAAAGGTGCCACTTTGGTGACCCTTTTTCTATATTGAAGAAAAAAGATGAGGGTTTCATTTAAGCCTAAAGTCAGCTCTAGGGCACGTAAGGTTTTCGCGTTATTAGGCTTTGAAAAGTGCAAAAAAAAAAAAAAATGGAACTTTTTCATTCTTTGACCACGATTTCTCAAAATTGGTACGTGATGAAATCTTTCGGTTTTCGAATCAGCAATGTACAGACCAAGATCTTTCAAAATCTGTCGCGTTTATTCTCTGGGCAGAAAAAAGTGCGATTTTTGTCGCCCTGTGTAATCTTTATTTCCTTTTAAAGCATCGATGGTAAACAAATTTTCGGCAACATCGATACTGTCGATGTTACATCGATGTTTTTTCAAGCTCTATCGTGTATCACCAGCTTCTTAAGTAAAGAACCACCTATGTACAAAATTACAGGAACAAAAACGAATGATAAAAATAGGCACCATAGCAGGCCTAAGCAAACGGTCAAAAAAATGTTGAAGAGAAAAGAGAATAAAAGAGCGAGTCAGTTTTACGAGTGATCTCAAACAGAACAATTAAGTTGCACCTCCATTTTTAAAGCTTTTATCTGGGACATGAAAAGTTTAATGCATATATATAAATGCATATTTCTATTTAATTTTGTTTCTATATTATGAGCCTTTACCGCCATGCACACACATTAGGGCATATACCCTATGATAGAGAAAATTATTGGAAAATTTTCGATACCTTGTCAGCTTATTCATTTTAATGTAACTCAAATTAGTGTCAAAAAATTTTTAAACAGTCGGCGGTTTTTCTGTCGTTAAACAGTCAAAATATTTGGCAAAAAAATTAATTCTTGTTGCGAAGATAAAGAATTTTAGCCATATTTGTTTGCGTTTTGCATGATCCACAGCTGCTGATCAGCTGTTATTGAATGGCGGATAGAGTTGAAGAAACAGCAATGCTTCTATGTTTTAAATTGATCGATGCACTTACAACTTTTCCAAAAAAAGTAAAATTAACAAAAAAAAAACAATATAATTATGACAATATATGTATTATACCAAAGGTAGTGTATTTCAATTATAATCAAAGGTTTACAACGCAGAAAAGGAGTCATTAATGATAAATTAAAATAAACTATTTTGATCGGCATCAACAGTTGGGTGAATCGGAGTGGGGTCAAGAGAAAAAAATATATATCTTTGCTATGTATTTATTTTTTATTTTTAGTTTAAGCAAATCTGACAATTATATTATATTATTTTTATTATATGAATAAAAGTAAAAATGTTTCATCATATTTTCTAAAAACATCGGCGAATAATGAATGTTTCGTTTTACAACATTGAAAAACATCGATGTCCGCGAACATCGATGTTTCTTTACCTTTAATAGGGGAAGGTGGATTTAGCTCTGTGGGAATAGGGGGAAAGTATTATGTTCTAGTATTTACATTGTTTAGATATTTTAAACAAAATTTTGAATTCTTTCCCCGAAAAAACGAAATATTTCAATAATGATTTTTTAAAGATTATGTTAATATAATAAATTGTGGACAAAGAAGAACAGATCACAGTTGCCAGTAAAATATCGATATATGTGACTGTTTCCAAAACATATCGATATATAGTACCATCGCCCTAATGACAAATAATATCCAGCGTGACCGAATATGGTATTTTAAATACTTTTTGGGATTTTATCAGCTCGGATTTTGCTCAAAAGTATTTTAATGGTATATTGGTATTTCGTAGCATTTTCTTAGATTTTATGGTATTATGTGGTATTTTACATTCTGGTACGAATTAAGTCAGTTAAAAGATATTAATAATTGCTATAAATATTCCAATATTTCGAAATTTTGCCCAATCTATGTTAATTTTGCCCGTTTCTAATGCGTCGTGCGAACGTATTATCTCTCAAATCAATTTAATCAAAACGAAAAATCGAAATCGCTTTAAAAATGAAAAAGTATCACATATATTACATGTAAAACAATCATTGCGCGAAAATGGGTGCAATAATTTTAAGCCCAATAAGGATATGTTATGCAAAGATCTCAACAAATTTAATTTAAGCAGCTCTGACGAAGAAGACTAGCCAATGTAATTAAATGTAATATTCTGATCTTAAAAGAAACTTACAAGACTGGACAAAGAAGTTCCTGTATTATTTTATTTTAAGAACTTGTTACTCGATGACTGGACAAAGAAGTTCCACTATTATTTTATTTTAAGAAAATGTTACAAAATTAATTATAAGCATTTAATTAATTTTAAGACTTTAAATATATGAATATGAATTTTTATGTTGGACTGAAATACTATTAATATAGTAAAATGAAATAAAAAACAAACATTTTTCGCAATGGGGAAAACCTTATTTTTTATATATATAATAAGTCAGTTATTATTTTTACATATTACATATTATAATTTGAATTTCTAGGCGACGTATTTGCTATGGTATTTATAGTGGTATT
>VNJS01008548.1:0-11083 GCA_008042575.1 Drosophila watanabei
TGACCGATCCGGCTCGTTCCGACTTATGTACGAGTGAGAGTATATAGAAGACTATCTGCAAAGTTTCATTCAGATAGCTTTAAAACTGAGGGACTAGTTCGCGTATAATCGGACAGACGGACGGACAGACGGACATGGCTAGATCGACTCGGCTGTTAATGCTGATCAAGAATATATTTACTTTATAGGGTCGGAGATGACTCCTTCACTGCGTTGCAAACTTCTGACTGAAATTATAATACCCTGCAAGGGTATAAAAATAAGGGGAAGTGATAGATTTTTACTTACATTTTGATGGGATTCTCTTTAATTATAAGTAATTATACGTGAATAATTTATTTTATACGATGTTAGTAATCACATTATTGTATTGTATATGTTCTACTCATAAGTAATCATAATTCCCTAATTTTAATAAATGAAGGTCTGAAGTCTAAGTAAAAATTCCCTAAAATATTACCTAAAAATCATCCATTAAACCCAATTTTCTTTATTCTTCCCAATTAACGTATAATCTCTGGATAATCCGATCAAGGTAGTAAAACTTTTCCAACAAATTGCCGCACATGCAATATGTAAATACTCATCATTTTGGCCCGGAGCCAAGCCAAATGACGTTGCGGTCATCCGGGCAATCGTTACAGAGAGATAGCCATTAAGGAAAATGCATTTGTGGAAATGATTTCATTGACCCACGCTCCTCATCCACGTCGTAGTGTTTTTGAAATGAGTAATAAACAACAATTTCCAAAGACAATTGAACGGAATGACACGGAATGTACGTTGAACCCGGGGAATGAGTGAGTACGGCCCCGGGAGAGCGTCAGTGGAAGATTAAATGTCGCTGCTGGTCAGAATACAGGCGAAAAAAACATACTATTTGCATTTGGGGGCGCTGTGTGTAAATCACTGTGAGTGGCTAAACATATATTTGCATTTAACAGCTTGTAAATCAAGCGAAAAATATTTGCGTACAAGTTTATAGAACACATGTCAGGCACTCGCGGATTAATCAGCGGCGTTCCATGCATAGATGGAGACAAATCTCAAAGAGAGGTGTGTTCTATGCTACACTGAAAGCAATTAATGTTACAAAAACAAAAAAAAAAAATAATAAAATTATAAATACTCGATACAATAATAACAAAATAATACATTCGTAGTTTATAAATGCTTAAATATAAAATATAATAAATTAAATTTGTTCTTCTATTCTTTTATAGGAATTTTCAAAAAGCTTTATTTTTGTTCTTGTTTCCTTTATTAATGTCTTTCTTTCAGCTTTAACTCTACTTTTTTCTCAGTGTACATTTGCACAAGACTTGTGGCGCCCTAACACAAACATACAACACATCGAATGGAGCTCACTCTCTGTTGGTAACAGGTAGCGAAAGAGAGAGACCCAAAAGGTGCCAAGAGGGGCGTGGTGGGGCCGGGGAGCTGTGGCTGCAGCTTGCTCAGCGACTCGTTTCAATACAAACACAACGACCGGCCGACACTCACACTGGCACAGCTCTCCCGGCAATAATCGATGATGAGGTCATAACTAATAATAAAAATGACGATGCTTGGTGAGTAAATGTTAAACAAAGAGCAGCCACTGAAAGAGAGTGCCACAAAGAGAATGGGAGGATAAGAGAAAATGGCGCTTTATTTTTTGTGTGTTGAACAGCTGTTTTTAGTGGGCCGGCCAATACAATCTTGGCAACACACTTAATTTACTTTTTTTTTTTTTTGCAAACATATCTCTTTTATTTATCAGGCGCTATCTGTATTAGCTGCGGCAACTCTCGCTGAATATTTATCAATGGGCTGGCGTCATCGCCGAGCTCTTTGAACTCTTCCTGCAGTTTCTTAGCCGTTTATCTGTTTTATCTTGGCCAAAATTGGTAGTATATCCCGCCAAAAAAGCGCTATAGCTGTGGGTAGTTAGCTGTCATTTTTAAATGTTAAGCTGCTAATGATCGTTAATGGGGCGTTAAGTGTGAAAAAAGTGTTTGCTCAAGTGTTTAAAGTTGGCTTAAAATATAAAAAAAAAGTTGATAAGTTTAGATCTTTAATAAAAGTTATTATTTATAAATAAGTAATTTTTAATATTATAAGTTGAATTATTAGAGTTAACTTTATTTTTTTATCTGTATTACAGATTCTGTAAGAACCTCTAAGAAAAATATATCCTAAATTTTCGTGATGGTTTGATCATATATTTTTTAAAATTATGTAAAATTTAACATAGTTTTCATAATACACTCAATACTAAATCATTTTAGAAATATCTAACCCTTTTTTTCGGTGTAAAAAAGGTTCTCAAATATATTCAGTGAAGTTTGCTTACAATTTTTCTTATGTTTAAATGTTTGAACAATTAATTATATTTAAGTAAGCAGTACAAATCCCTTAAGAAGATAAGGCTTTAAAGACTTGAAAAGTAAATGTACAAATTATATTTTATGACCGTGGAAAAATACCTTAAATTTAGGAAAGGTAACGGAATATTATAGATAAAATTTAGTAAATAAAAAATGGATGTAAAATAAAATCCGAAATAGAAATCAATCTAACTTATTTTACTCTAAACTAGACTTTAACCCTTCCTTCATCTGCAAATTATAAACTCATATTAATGCCTGACATTATTCATAGAAAAATGTGTCCCAGAAAAGACCCCTCAAAGATAATATCACAACCAAACTTAATGATGATCATTAAGCCACACAATCTTAAATGTTCTGTGCTGTTCTTAGCCATGATGAGTGACTGTTCTATTCTGTTTGCTACCTTTCACTGTCCAGCCTGAGGAGTTGTTAGAAGAAACCCTACCTCAAGTGGTTCTAGTCGTATCTGATTAATCGGTGGCTCTTTATATTTATAAAGCGTTGCTTCTGCCGGAGAACTATTTATAGAGACTTGGTAAACACGGCCAAAAATGCGGCAAGCTTTCACAAGACCGAGACACAGGGGATAGGCATAGCGTCATCGGTTTTTTGGCCTGGGAATCTTTAGCTTTAGTCCCATACGAGTATAGAGTATCTTGATTGCAGAGTCGTTCGTTGTCCTATAACCTTTTATTTTTGCTTTATATGCGGTTCGCTTGCGGCTTCTTTTCTGTTTTTTTCTCGCTTTTGTGACATCAACGTTTATTTTTGAAGCTCCACACTTTACCTCGTATTTATATATATATATAAATGGTATTCTACTGGCCCTCTCCCCAGGTTTGCATTTATTTATTATTTATTCGATTGTGGAGCGCCATGATATCACTTGCGAGTAATTTGTTTACCTTCGCCAGGCACTTCGGGGCCAGGAATTCCAGCTAGACGCCAAAATGGATTGGCCTGTATTGGCCCGAAAACTGTCTGATTTCCAATCTTTTTTGGGTTTTTTCTGGAGTGTACAGAGTGATTTGCCGTATCGCTGTTCTAACATCTAATCTAATCGCAAAACTTCTGATGGCCGAGCGACGGAGTGTTCCGTACACATCGCAAAATGTATTTAACGGATCGAACAGTCGATCTATGTGTATGGGAAAGCGATTCGATCATGCTCCCGAAAAAGAATATTTCTCTATATATAATTCCCTGGAGCGGTGGGAAACATTTACAGCGAAACTCTTCCTGGGAAATTAAAGCAAAACAATGGAAAGTTCGGGAAATTGTTTTAAAACTAATTTCTAAGTAAAGTGCAGGAAATAACCTTCCTAAGAGGAAATGTGTTATGATATTTTTCAATTTTGTATAGTTATCTACACTAAAAGTTTCTTTAATAAAAATAGGATTAAAAATAATATAAATCATCATGAAAATGTATGAAAACTTTTAAGAAAATTCAAGCCTAAGGGGACCTAAAAAATAATATAATTTGTAAGAAAATTATTATTATTATTATTATTATATTTATTGTAATAACAAATTGAATTTATAATTGCAATGTTAAAATGACGAAATGTGTAATTTTATATAGTTTACTATATTTAAAGTTTATTTTAATAAAATAGTATTAAAATTAATATAAATCATTATGAAATTATATGAAGACTTTTTGGAAAATTTAAGCCTAAAGGAACCTTGAATATGTAAGAAAAATATTATTTTTATTATTATTATATCTATTGTAATAAAAAATTTAATTTTTAATTACAATGTGCTAAGACAGAGCGACTAAATGTAAGAAAAAATATTTGAGTTTGTCTGAAATATATTTTTAAAGCAAGCTTAGCTAAATAATAGCCTCCAGTAATAATCCATTTATTTAGTTAAGTTTGCTTTAAAAATAATTAAATATGTTGAAAAACATTTTCTTTTTCAATTAAATTACCATATATAATCCTTAAAGGTCCCTATTTCTGGTAGTTTCACTTTTAAATGGGGATTTATTTTAATACTTATGAAGTATTTTGAAAGGTGTATCCTATGAAGGCGTATCCTATGAAGGTTTATCCTTTGAATGTTTATCCTATGAAGCTGAATAAATATTCGAGTTAAGCACACGTTTCTTATTTACAAATTTCATTTATATATTTTTAAAAAATATAATTTTCAAATATGATTTTAAAGGCGAAATGCGGAAAAACACAACCGCTCATAAGACGCGCACCCGAGCAACTGACTGGCTTCCCTTTGCCTGCACTGAGAATGCTTCTTCCCGCCAAGTGGTTTTCTTTCCGCTGCTTTTCATACACTATATATATATATAATATATATACTTATATTTTCGTACTCTCTGTGTTCCCTTGCTCAATGACTCCATCAATGAAATGCCGATTATGAGAAAATCGGCCCCGCCAAAGCTCACGAACTTTTGATGTCGCGCGGAAAGGCAAATAAAAAAAATTATGGAGTGGATTTTATATTAATAGGAATTACAGCTTTTTGCCTTTCAGTTAGGGGTGTCGGTCAGACCGGAGGGCTCACATTTATTTAATATTGTGTTAAATTACCAATTAAGTGTGCCACTCAAGCGGAAAGGGTTGGAGGAGGAGAGAGAACTGTCACGGACCGACGACGATGATGATGGTGATGTCATGAATTATCGTTTTCTGATTGAAAGTATAGAGATAGTGAGTCGAGAACAAAAGCCGCTCAACAGCCTACAGACTGTCAGTTAGTCAGTTGTTCACTCACTCAGTCAGTCAGTCCGTCAGTCAGTCAATCATCAGTCTCAACATGCTGCGATGAATGAAGTTGTCATCGACACATTTGGTCGCTATCGATTTACTCCCACTTGGGGCATAGCAGTGTTGTGCGTATGAGGTCAACATTTCAAAAATAAATAGGTTACATATTTCGGTCGACTAACAAAGAGCCGAAAGCCCAGATCCAGGCGATCGATAAAGCGAACGGAACAGAACAGAAACCACAACCAGCATTTCCTCCATATATATATATATATATATATATATATATATACATATATAACATACATAATCGTGTATTTGTTTTTGCGCAAGGTTAGTGAGGCATCCACCGATCGCTTTAACATCTGGCTGCCTCAATTGGTGGCTACTGCGAAATGTGAGTGAAATGTGAGTCAGTAATCGAAAGGTAATGTGTAAAACCTCAGGAATCTGAGGTCACACGGATCGCTTAGAGAGAGAGAGTAAAGCCGTGCAGGTTCCTAGGGTTTATAGGATGATCCATGAGATCATAAGCAAAGGTCTTTAAAAGGGAGGTTCTAGCCAGACTTCAATTGTGTTTGGTGCTGAGTATTCTCTAAAGACTAGGATGTATCTGAGGGTATTTTAGATATTTTTAATACACTTTCTAAGCAAAATAAATGATATACTAGGTTCTACTATATATTTTTATTACAATAACTTTTGATAGAGATGGGATCTGAGATATATAAAGGGTAAAATTCTAAAGTTTTTACGAGAAACCTTTTCTTTCTTTAACTTTGTGGTATAAAGTCAAGTTTTATCCATTAAAATCAGTTATTTCTAAGGTCTAAACTATCCCTAGATAATGATAAAGATAAGATAAATGATATACTAGGCTCTACTATATAGTTTTATAACAATAACCTTTGATAGATATGGGATCTAAGATATATAAAGGGTAAAATTCTAAAGTTTTTATGAGAAACCTTTTTCTTCTTTAACTCTGCAGTATAAAGTCAAGTTCTCTTCATTAAAATCTATAATTTCTAAGGTCTAAACTATCCTAAACTCTCTAGAATTATTATTTATTACAATCAATTAGTACCAAATTGAGATAAAACAAAATTAAATCTAGGCAATCATCGTGATTGAGCTTAAATTGATGGAACACCATCGGAAACCCACACACAAAAAAACACCACTCGGCACTGCCATAAAATTATATTCTAAAAAAATTGTATTTTGTTTGCGCCGTTTCTTTTGCTATAAATATATAGAAAGATATATAGATATATATCTGTTATTTAGACTCACATGATTTAATGGGCTTTTTCTTATATGTTGCTATTAAATTGCTGCGCTTTTTTCTTCCATCTTTTCTTTTTTAAATTTTGTGTTATTTGCGCTTTTGGCAGCTATTGTATTTTGTGTGTGTGTTTGCATTGTAAATTATGAAGTAGCCTCCAGTAATGGCCCTCGAAAAATTCACACTTTCTTTTGACTTTGGAATGATGCAGATTATTTTTAGAACATGTTTCGCGTAAATAAAGCGACGGTTTGCAAAACCAAACAAATGGAAGTACGTAAACAATGCCAAAGAAAAAAGAAATAATATTAATAAAAAAGAAACATTGTTTAAAGCGCTTTTTAGTTTGCATATCGGTGGGGTTTGAGGGGCTGAAAGATGGCAATGCGTATAAAATTTGGCCATGAAAGTGAGCCAAGTGCAAATGGTTTATCTTTGGCCATGTTCATCTCAAGTAGATCGTGTGCAATTAAAGTATAAAGAAATCGGGGGAATGCATTATGGTTTAAATTAAATATTTCTTTGTTTAAAAAATATATAAAATCGAACTAAGAAATAAGTTTCAAATGCTTTGCTAAACAGTTTATTATATCACCAACCTTAATCAATACAAAACTCTTTAAAAGTAATGACATCAATTGATTGGATCATCTTTAATTCGATTTTATGGTCTGTCCTTATCGGAGGAGCACGAGGAAAGGAATAAAACTTATTTTATGAAATGACAGCACCACCAAATACCGGATGGTAATACTCCATTTATATGTATCTCTTATCGGTTTTATCAAATCAAGCCAGTTAATTGTGCCCGATGAAGCTAATATATAGTTTTCGGAGGTGACATCAGAGCTGATTGGCTCATCCAGACATTATCTGGCAATCCAAATCGAATAGCAACTATTTGTCCATCCGGTTACAGCCTACATCTATCTGAAGTACATAGTTCCGACTATTCTTAGCCGCTGCACTGGTTGTGTATATATATATTTTTAAGCGATTAGCTCACTCGTCTGGCTCGGATCGGGGTTCATTATTCGTTCGTTCGTTATTCGATATTTATGTTTGGCTCTGGGATGTGTTTACAGCGGCTGCTGGCTCTCGGATTAATTGTTTACAGCACGTTTCTCAATTATGTCGAATGAATAATTAATGCGCGCAATTTGCTTAGCCTATTAATGCATTTCCCCAGCACATTTATTATTATTTATTTGCCAACGTGCCGCAGTTCCGCAATGGGTGTGCAGTGCAGTGCAGTCCAGGTGATTTTCCTAATTGACTTCTCCCGATACAACTCACACCTGAGACTGATGACTCGACTTATGACAAGTTAATTCGCATATTTAAAACGTTTAAGCTTTGAAGTAACTAGGATAATATTGTAAAAGGGGTTCCCCCAATACTCTTCCCATTAATTCTCTATAAATAAAAATGTAATTAATTGAAAGTTATTAAAGAGAATATCCCCACTGAGAAAACGATTGTACTTAAAGCACTTTTATAAATATATAAACAATATCATTGTATAATATGCAATCCCTTGCCTTTTGGGTAAGCCCGACCTAAGGAAAATATAGCCAACTCACAGATACTTGGAACTAGCATTCGTAATTAATAAATGAATTAAGCGTGATTGCACTATTCCACAATCGAGTTAAAAATAAGGCATAATATCACGAAGCAGTAAAGAGCGAGAGAATCATGCAGAATCAACAATTTAATAAAAGGGGGAAGACATCAAAACAAATAACAAAATAATGCTACAATAATAACAATTGACAAAGAATGCGGCTGCTGAATTGAAGTGCCTTTGATAAACCCATCATCGCAGACAAGTGCTCGAGCCAATTCTTGATTTATTGCTGCATCAATGGACGCACAATTGAATTAAAACGAAATAAAACAGAAAGGCGAACGCATCCAGCTCTTTTTTAATTAAAGACTTTAATTAATGCGGCCAGCTGTGATTTATGAGTGCAAATTAGTTGACGCCTTTCTGGGTCTTCCTAGCTTATATCTTATATATTTCATTCCATCTTCTGACTGACTTCGTGACTGTGTCACGAAGAAGGTCAGTAGACAATAGATCATGGCTAAAATTAAATTTTCAGCCATATAACATCATCGGCCACGAAGATGGTGGGAAGCAGGAGATCGAAATTATGAGCCATATAGCCAAGAGATCCGAAAAGAATTGAACTTTGTTTATACCCCGCAGATAACTTTATGGATTTGTTGGGTGTGGTTCGTGTCTTATATGGTTTATTATTATTATTAAGTTTATTTTATTTAAGAAACTAGAAAACTAACTAGTAAACAAGACCATAACTAGGCTTTAATGTTTATAATTATCTATTCTTTTTGCAAATCTCTTTAGGTGCTAATGATAGCTGAATAATATGTCAAGTTTTAGACATAAAAACTTCCTGTTTTTTAGTTATTTCTCCTTATTACAGGTCACCAAATATTCGTTAGTTTTCTTTAACATCGCCTAAAGGCAATGTGCTCAATAAATACGTTATAAAAATGACAATTTGCTGGCTTATTTATGACTTTATTATATGCAAATTGAGACAAATGTTCAATTCTACAGCGTGTACTCGATAGCCACAATCGCACTCGATACTCGATGCTTGTGAGTTCGTGTTTACAGCCCGCGGCTTGACATTTTAATGCTTTGTTATTATTTTGAGTTTCAATTCCAATTGACAAAAAGGAAAAAAAATAATAATAAACCCGCAAAATAAATGCAATACACGCGCTTCTCCAAACAGAGGCGACAACAAAAAATAAGAAGAAAAATATTCAGACAAAGATCAAGTTCATTGAATTTTCACACAGTGACAAAGTGCGAGGGAGCTCGTTGGCAAATTCGTTTAATTGAATATTTTTGTCGTATTCTGTTTTTCAGTGTTTTCTGAGCGCGCGCAAAATAAATAAATATATAAATATATATCAGTTTTAAAATAACGATGACAAAATCTCTCAAGAACGAGCGCCGCCAAACGGAACGGATTGCAGTTCTCTCTTGGGCAGAGGCGAGGACGGGAGGCGTGGCAGATCGTGACGCCCAGCAGATAAATCTCTTATATCGGCTATCATATAATGATCAAAAATTATGACAAATAAAGTGAATAACCCGTGAGAAGGCATCCATCCAAATCTGGTTCTTAATTTGATTAAAAGTGCATTAACCCAAGTCGAAAAGGATAGTGAACTTGAATTATATGAGAATATATCGGAAATAAACGGAATTTCAATTTTATGTACAAAATAAAATTAAAATTCCAATGGGTTTCCGATATTTCCTATCCGCACTCTATAAACAATCAATTAATTCAGCAAAGAACCCATAAATATTTATGCGCATCTGGAATTTCTGGTGACCTTGTTGGTTACCTGCAGGGAGCTTGACCCTCCCAATTGACAACCAATGGATGAGAATGGATGGGAATGATGAATGACCAACTACAAAACACTCTCATATCCTTGACTTGCCTTTTTGCTTATATAAATATTTAGATAAGGGAAGGAAAGATTTCAAATTTGATTCGCACAACCAAAAAACTACCTATAAACAAAGGAAGATATTCAATCCAATGGAAAGATAATTAATTTAACTAAGGGAAATTAAAAATTTAGTCAAGATATTGATGGTTTTAAGCAACTTTTCAAACGTAATTTGTTGAGTCTACAGTTTTCCTTTGTATTTAATCAAAATTATTGCTTCTTTAACCAAAAAACTAGTATAAAGGGGTTATACTCGGCAAGTTTTAACAATAATATTATGCCTCAGATAAGTGTAACTGTGTGGACACTATGATAAGTTCCTTGAAAATTAACTTTCAACTCTTTAAAATCTCAAAAAAGTCTCTATATAGGAAAGGTGTGTTTGGAACTGAAGGAAAGATTTCAAATTTGATTCGCATAAGCAAAAAAATTACCTCTAAACAAAGGAAGGTAGGAAAGGTATTTAATCTAAAGGAAAGATATTTAATGAAAAGATATTTCATTCAACTAAAGAAAATGTGAATTGTAGAGAAGATATTAATGTTTAAGCAATATTTGAAGCGTAATTTGTTGGGTCTATAGTTTTTCTTTAATCAATATATTTTTTTAAAAGTTATTTAAAACAATCAAGAGGTAAGTAAGAGCTGATTTTTCAGTAGTTGTATATAAGAAAAGGTGCATAAATAATGGTTCTTAAGTAAAGGATCTTCATTTTTTTAAAACTATAAAAAGTTCCATGAAAACATATTTAAATACCTCTCAAAAAAGTCAAATTTCCCCTACCTCCCACAATTTCGTTTTTTCTTCCTTTAGGATCTTCCTTTTTATACCCTTGCAGGGTATTATAATTTCAGTCAGAAGTTTGCAACGCAGTGAAGGAGTCATCTCCGACCCTATAAAGTATATATATTCTTGATCAGCATCAACAGCCGAGTCGATCTAGCCATGTCCGTCTGTCCGTCTGTCCGTCTGTCCGTCTGTCCGTCCGTTTCTACGCGAACTAGTCCCTCAGTTTTGAAGCTATCTGAATGAAACTTTGCAGATAGTCTTCTATATACTCTCACTCGGACATAAGTCGGAACGGGCCAGATCGGACGACTATATCATATAGCTGCCATACAAACGATCCGTGAATTTTTAGAAAAAAAATTTTAATTTCACTGTTTTTGAACATA
>VNJS01008552.1:0-14244 GCA_008042575.1 Drosophila watanabei
GAAGAAGGTCCGAAGCATTAATCAGCCCATGAAGAATGCATTCGCACGGCTGAAGGAGCTCCAGCTAGAGCTTCTGCTGTCAGATGGAAATGACAGGGCTGAAGGGGATGCCAACGAACCGGTAGAACAGCGGAGCCAGACCGCTCATCCAACGACCCCGCCTAGGCCCGTAGCGGAGTAGTCGGTCCAGACTTCGCCCAAGGGTCGCCCCCGTCCTAGCGGCCGCAGCCCCGGTGGGGCACGAAATCCCGCGGCCCAGATGTCCTACAGCGAGGCTTTGCTCAGGACCTCGACGCGCCTGACGCACCTGACGCGCACTGACGAGGCCAGCATGGCAGGAGTCTGTGACAGCGTCAACAGAGTGAGGCGAACTGCGAAGGGCGAGCTCCTAATTGAGCTAAAAAGGTCTGCTGCAGCGTCCCTTTACGCTCTAAAGGAGAAGATCTGAAGTGCGCGGTATGCCGATCCGCACAGTGTCGCCGCAGACCTGCTTCATAATCCGGGACCTGGACGAGCTGGGGACCAGTGAGCTGAGGGGACCAGGGAGCTGAGCTTATCTGAGCTTGCCTCTCTGGCTAACCTCTTGCCTAGCTGTCAAGAGCATCCGCTCCCTCCCAGGTGGGGGCCAGGTGGCGACGTTCTTCGTCCCAGTCAATCTTCGTCAATCTCCAGTCTTGGGAGAGTCAAAGTCGGCTGGACTAGGTGTCGCCTCAAGGAGATTGAGTCCCGGCCCAAGTGCTTCCGCTGTATGGAGCCAGGTCACATCGCGGCCAGGTGCACTGGCTTCATCGATAGGAGCCGCTCCTGCTTTAGATGTGGCCAGGAGGGCCATAAAATAGCCGCCTGCAACAGCAGGCTAAAGCGGTCAAAAACAAAAGGGCATGATAGTGGTTCAACTGAATTTGAACCACTGCACGGCAGCACAAGACCTGCTGCCACAAGCGGTCCGCGAATGCGGTACCGACGTTGCGGCCATCAGTGAGTCGTACAGGGTCCACACTGGGCTGCGGACAGCTCTGGCAAAGCTGCCCTATGGTCTTGCGGAATGGCACCCAAGAGGTTGACGGACGTATGCTCGGAGTCTGGCTTTGTGCGGTCCAAGCTGGGAGGCTGGTGGATTAACAGTGTCTACCTGGCACCGAGCATGTCTCTGGCGGAATTTGGAGACACTCTGGATCGGCTAACCGCAGATGCGAGGGGCCGTACTCCGTCGCTGATAGCTGGCGACTTCAAAGCGTGGGCGGTGGAGTGGGGCAGCTCCCTCACCAATGCCAGAGGCAGGACCCTCCTTGAGGCATTCTCCACGCTCGACGTCGCCCTCCTCAACATCGGGGAGCAGCCCACCTTGAGCAGAGCCGGGGCGAGTTCGGTGATCGACCTCACCTTCGTGAGCTTCTCCAGAGCAAGCCAGTGCACCTGGTCCCTAAGCGAGGCTTACACAGGTAGTGATCACACAGCGATCCTCACTGCGTTGGATACCGGGCGAGTGCAACCCGCACCCCTGCCCCTCCAAACACGTAGGGGTTATAAGGCCGAAACCTTGGACACCCAGTCCTTCACGGCGCATATGCAGAGACTGGTGGGATACGGCAACGCAGAACAGACGGCGGATTCTGTCATGGACCAGCCCCGGGTTGCATGCGATAACTGCATGGCTGCCAAGCGCGCTCACTCTCGTCATAGGGAACCGGTGTATTGGTGGAACCAATCGATAGACGTGGCGGCGATCCGGGATAGCAAGACAAGGTGCTTTTTGGACCTCTGCGACTCTGCGGATGACGACCCCTGGGGCAACGCTTACAGGATGGTCGTTAAGAAGATCCACGATGCAAAGCAGGGCGCCCCCCTTGACGCGGGCAGTATCGATAAGATAGCACTTGTTCCCAAAGACGAAAAACCCGAGCGTCGCGCTTGAGAGAGTACCGCACTCGGTTCGACCCAGTTCTGGAGACGGAGATCCTAGCAGCTGCGACGAGGATCAAAGAGGCAAAAGTCCCTGGCCCCGATCTCGTCCCTAACAGAGCTCTAAAACTTGCTTATTTGCTGCGCCCGGACTTGTTCGCGGCGATCTTTGAAAAGTGTCTCAGGGAAGGTACCTTCCCTAAGAGGTGGAAAATCCAGAGACTGGTCCTGCTGCCTAACCCAGGGAAGCCGCCAGATGACCCATCCGCCTTCAGACCAATCTGCCTGATCGATGGGGCGGGCAAGGTGCTGGAGCAGCTGATCCGGACAAGGCTGGAGAAGGCCATCGCGGCGGCCGGCGATCTATCTGAACACCAATTTGGCTTCAGGAAGGCTACGTCGACGGTCGATGCCATCTCCAAAGTGGTGGACATCGCCAAAGCCGCCATTGCGGGAACACGGTGGAAGGGCGGGGCGAAGGAGTACTGCCTGATAGCCAACGCCTTCAATACGGCGAGATGGGGCTGTATCCTGGATGCTCTAACTAGCTTTGGGGTACCCCCATACCTGCTGGAGTTGCTGAAAAGTTACTTTAAAGGCAGAGTCCTGAGGTACGACTCGGACGGCGGTGCCAGATCGGCCGAGCTTTTCTGCGGAGTTCCGAAAGGGTCGGTATTGGCTCCGTTGTTGTGGAACGCCATGTACGAAGGTGTCCTGCGGCTCCCGCTTCCGGGTCGAACTGAGCTCGTAGGATTCGCTGACGACATCGCAGTAGTTACGGTGGACAAGGATCTGTCCGGAGCTGAAGACCTGTGCAATACGAGCATTAGCCGCATCAGCTCGTGGCTGGCTAGTGTCGGTCTTCAGCTAGCGCCGCAGAAGACAGAAGCCGTATTGGTGAGCAGCCGGAAAAAGGTGGAGTTCGCGACCATTCACGTGTGCGGAGCCTCGATCAGATCGTCCAGAGCTATCAAATATCTGGGCAGAAACCAGGCATCGGGGCAACTTAGGCCGGGAACAGGGCCCGAGCGAAGCATTGCTTCGCGGCCGTACCGCGCGGGCTAGCCCTCCTCGATCCTATACAACCCCCAACCATTATACCCCCTTCCCTTGTAAATATTAAATAAATAGATAAATTAAAAAAAAAAAAAACACAGACAGAGCCACACACTGGCAGATCCACACTCCGGCAGAGCCAACCCTTCGGCAGAGCCAACGCAACGGCAGAGCCACACACCGGCAGAGCCAACACAACGGCAGAGCCATACCGGCAGAGCCAACACATCGGCAGGGCCGAACCTACCGGCAGAGCAGCAGGACCCAATGGCAGCAGGGCAGAACGCTGCGCAGCATGGCCCAGAGGGCCGATCAAGGAGAGAGAGAGCGAGAGGGCTCATGGCCGATCGCAAGCAGCGCGCACTCCAGCCGAAGCCAACGCTGCCACGCAAGCAGGCTAAAGCTTCGTGTCGGCAGAGGCGAGAACGCTGGCAACGAGAGACGAGCGGCAGAGAGAAGCTGCTGGCAGCGACTCTTATCGGCCGCGGGGAGTTCTTTTTCGACCAGCAACCGGCAAGCCGAGCAGACGGGAAGTTCTTTTTCAACCGGCAAGCCGAGCAGACGGAGTTCATTTCCAACCGGCAAGCCGAGCAGACGGAGTTCTTTTTCGACCGGCAAGCTAAGCAGACGGGGTCGCGGAGTCGCAGCAGATAACTGACATAACCACGAGGATCGCCACGAGGAGCCACAACATGGACACGTGGGTGGCCGCCACCCTGAATAGGCTGGCCCCCACGTTGGCGGAGTAATTGGGTGAGCTGGGCCTCGGGCCAAACCCCGCGTGAGATCACCGGTGCGTGCGAGGTAGGAACAAAGGATTAGGGTTATTTAAGTTGACGCAAGTTTAATAAATGTATGATTAGGAGACATAACGAAAACCACTGCGCCTCATTTGGTTCTCCCCGGAGGAGGGGAACTCCTTCAGACCCAAATTCGGCATCGGGGCCAACGGGCGTACACGGCTGCCGGTCGACGGGGCCGCAAACGCCAGTGCCCCGTGTGCCATGCCTTTTCTCTCCCGACCTGGAGACAGCTGCCGGTCGACGGGGCTGTTTTCCACTCGAGGGAGTATCCCCAGGCTCAAGGGGGCGGTACATGGCCGACGTGGCCGCCACCCAGCCCGGACACGGCTCTCCCCCCCTCTCCTTTCCCCGGCCCGGGGGGTAAGGCGTAAACAGCTGCCGGCGTAAACGGCGCCGTCTCCCGATCAGGAGACGGCGTCCGGTCGACGGGGCCGTGCTCCACTTTAGGATTCCGGGCCCAAGGGGCGGTGCATGGACTACGTGGCCGCACCCGGCTCGGATGCCATCGCGGCTGGTTGGGAAGCGCTTCCGGTCGACGGAGCGTTCCCTAGGCCATCTCCCTCGCGGGCAGTGATCTCAGCCAGAAGCCGGCGCCCGGACGGCGGGGCTGCTTCTGCCGACTGGCTGCCACGCCCCGCGATCCTTTACGGGTCGTTCCCGCCACTCCATCCCTACCAATGTTACCCAACTTCCGGCCAATCGGCCCCTTCCCTGCCTGTCCAAGCAAAAATAAATATTTTTCTGTGGAGGATCCTGGTCTGACTGAGTATTTATCCTGGCCCGTGATTGGCATCCATACAACCCATTACCCTGATAAAAATTCTGAAGCCTGAAGAAGGATAGTAGCTGCTCCATCCCTTCTAAACCCACAATGGTATGAGGCACCGCACACAAATTGTCCCTTCTACTTCAATGTAAAAAACTAGAATGTAAACAATTTAGTTACCTCATCAAACCTACTCTAACACAAGGGTGGGTGTTGGGAAAAAAGGCACGTCTATATACATACTACCTAAGAAAAAAGGATCTGTTTCTATCAGATCGTGTCGAAAGCAAAAACCGGTCAAAATGTTTCAAATTCAGGTGGATGAGACCATAGGACCTTAACATTGAGTTCTAGAGTATCATATTTCACTTTTAGTTCGAATTTCAAACGATTTCCACACGTCGGTCTTCGTCATAACTCAGAAACTTCAGTTATAAAAAGAAATACCCAAAAGTATTCAAGTGTTTGTGAAAATAAAAAAATTTAATATTTTTAAACAAAACAAAAAATAGATTCATTTAATAATTGTTTAAACAATATTAAAAAACAAAAAGAGCACCAAAATGAATCCATCAAACTCCAACAACACCAACATCATCAACACCATCAGCACCAGCACCAGCTCCACCACAACCGGCAATCCTTCCAATTTGCCTCTTGGGGACACCCAAGGGGATTTTGATGCACCCCCATATGCTTGACTCCAGAGTTAGCGTTAGCAGTAGAACTTAACGCGCATATTGCCAAATATATTTGCCAATGGGTGTCCAATTAAAAAATCATCTACGCACTGAAGCCCATAAATTATTATCCACACAAAATGTAAATGGAAGTGTGAAGAAGATGCTGAATGGATTTAAGGGACGAATTCTTCAATACATGTTTGTTAATGAGCGGGCTGCAGTCAGAAATCCCATTGAATTTTTTGATAAAGCGGCTCTACCTTTGCTCCCTCATTTGAAAAAAGCGTTGGACTCCCACCATTGCTCCAAAATTAATTTCAAGCTCTTTGGAGAGTACATGTTAGTCAAGGAGCATGATACTCGTGTTGAAATAAAGTCATTCCAGACTAAAATGACATTTATTACAGCAGCATCCAATTTAACTGCATACCTAGATTACCATAAAGAGGCGAAAATGAGCGAACTCCAAGCAAGAGATAGTGGATGGATGGATGAATGGATCTAACTCGCATCATCAGAGTAGAGATGAAAATGTTCAAATGTGATCCATTGAAAGGATCAGTACCCTTCAAGCTACCTGAAATACTCCAAAAGAAAAACGCCGTGATAAACGTTTAAGACAATGATGAGTATTGTTTTAAGTGGGCTATTCTGTATATCGAATAAAATATGCTGTACATCAAATAAAAAAAACTCAGCGATACTCGATATATAAGATGAACATTACATCACCTATAATATACGCTGAAGGAGGCGTTAAACTTGATTTTACTGGGTTAAATTTTCCAGTGAAGGTGGATGATGTTAAAAAGTTCACTGCACAAAATCCCAACATATGTGTAAAAATGTGTTTGGATTTGACACAGATACACATAAAGTGTATGCACATGGAGTAGTGAAGAAAACTCACAAAAATTTATTGAATGTGAAAGGACTAGCTACGAACGTATTTGGACATTTTGTATTCATCACAAGTGTGTCACGATAAGTACAAATAAAATAAGTTAAAAAATAATATAATAAAAAAAAAAACAAAACAAAAAAAAAATAATAAAAATAAATAATTATTTAATATATATATTTTATTTTTCAGTCTACTCACAGCTCAATTGGGTAAACATCAAAGAGAGCGATTCTTCTGCAATAGCTGTCTGTGCTATTCATGGAGTGAGGAAAGCGCTGTAAAACATGAAGAAATATGCGGCAAAGTGGTCACCGAAACACAACCTCTCAATGCATCACAGCTAAATTTCTCCAATTATCATCGCCAACTGGAGATGCCTTTTGTAGTTTATGCAGGCTTTAAATGCGTACCGGAACTGATGTCAGTAGCAGTAAGTGAGAAAACTAGTTAATAAGCGTGTTCCAATTTCATTTGCATACTATGTAAAGTATGTATTTGATTCTAGTTTAGAGAAGTTAGTTTCAATGACCGGTCTGAATGTGAGTCGCACTTTTATAGTAAGTTTAACGTCCGATTTGTCTGTGCTGTATCAAAATCATATGGCAAATATTACTCCAATTCAAATGAGTCAACAGGACATTAAAAATTTTTATGATGCCATTAATTGCCATATTTGTAAGGGTAAATTAGGAAATGACAAAGTTAGAGATCATTGTCATTTTACATGTAGATTTCGAGGTGCAGCTCATAATGAGTGTAACCTCAAATTTAAAGCAAGTAATTTTATTCCTGTTGTCTTTCACAACTTCTCGAAATATGATTCTCATTTGTTCGTTAAAGAGCTCGGGAAAACAGATGGAGAAATACGTGTAATTCCTACACACAAGGAATAATATATTTCAGTTTCCAAATATATTTCAGTTGGAAAAAATACTTTACTTTTACTTGCATCTTATTTAAATGATGATGTGTTGAGCTCTCAATACACAAATAGAGAAGATTTTGCACTTCTTCGAAGTAAAGGTGTTTTTCCATATGAATATTTGAATTCACCTCAAAGACTTGAAGAATCTTCTCTCCCACCTCGGGAAAAGTTTTATAGTACTTTGACAGAGATTGAATGTTCTGAGGCTGATTACATGCACGCATGTAAAGTATGGGATCATTTTAGGTGTCAATCACATAAAGACTATTTGGAACTTTATTTAAAAACATATGTTTTATTGTTATGAGATGTTTTTCAAAATTTTAGGGGGATTTGTTTACAAATTCATGAGCTCGACATTATTATTTTACCATTTAGAGATTTGTTATTGGATGCCACAAATCACCCTAGAATTACTTACTGATATTGATATGATCAGATACATAAAGTGTGGAATTCGAGGGGGGGTTAGTGCAAAGTAGTCACAGGTATACCAAAGCAAACCATAATGACCTTGATGATTACGATCCTACAAAAGAGTTTGAATATCTTATGTATGTGGATGCCAATAATTTCTATGGTCGGGCCATGTCAGAACCCCTACCTTATGCCGAGATGAAGTGGTTAAAAGCAAACGAAATAGTTTCATTTAATGTTGAAAACATTAGTGAGGACAGCGAGCATGGATATATTTAATAGGTTGACTTAGAATATCCATACTCGCTTCAAGATTTACATAATGATCTCACATTCTGTCCAGCCAGCACCAGCCCCACCATCGATTCCAAAGCTAAAATGTTAATAGCGGATCTCCATGACAAGGAGAAATATAGTATACATTATAAGACCCTACAACAGTTTATGAAGAATGGTTTGAAGCTTAAAAAAATTCAATCCATCATACAATTTAAACAGAAGCCCTGGTTAAAAATGTATATTGATATAAATACGGAGCATAGGACCAGGGCAAAAAATACTTTTGAGGAAGATTTTTTCAAGTTCCTGAACAATTCAATTTATGGTAAATGCCTTGAGAAAGCATGTTGATATCCGTTTAGTCACAGAATGAGAAGCTCCACCCATTGGTCCACAAGGACGTCCAAGATCATGCGTGAGGGAGTTAATAAGTCGACCCAATTTCCTAGCGCAACAAGGTATCAATTCAATTAAAGAAACCTCTTTACTTAGGTTTTGTAATTTTAGAACTGTCGAAATGTAAAATGTACGATTTTCATTATTCTTATGAAACCAAAATTTAAGAATGCGTTGAAACTTAATAATATGGATACCGATTCTTTTATTTATTCAATTAAAACTTATTATTTGTATGCAGGCATTAGGGATGATATCGAGCTTAAATTTGATACATCCGAGTATCCAAAAGAATTGTCTGATAAATATATTTTTAAGCAATGTAATAGGAAGCTACTTGGGTGTTTTAAAGATGAGCTAAATGGGATGCCGATGACAGAATTTGTAGGATTGCGATCGAAATTTATGCATATAAATTAACTAAGTTAACCGGGCGACGGCAATGACCGATTGTCCGTAATCTCGCTCTGGCCAGATTGCTCGTGCACAGCCGGCAAGCACTGCCCATTGGGGTGGCCGTTATGAGTATCTTCTTTGTTAGCTTCAGTTCTTTTTTCATATTCAAAAAATAAAGAGCACCAGCTCATGTGAATGAAACTCCGGCACTTAGCCGTTAACTCTTTTATTAATAATTATACCGACTGAGTCTCTAGGCCAGCGGTAATTGAAGGGCAGTTACTCTTCCATAATAATCTTCCTATTTCAACATAGGAGCAACACGGCCAACCGGCCACCCACTGGACAGTTAGCATCAGCCAACCGGCTACGAGGCTTAGGAGACTGCGGCGAGGGATCCCCTGCCATCCTCGCCCCCTCATCATATTAATTTATAAATCTAAGAGTGTGGGTAATCAACCTTAGAAATGTGTTAAAAAGAACAAGGGAATAATATGCAGCAGTTTAAGAAAAATAACATTTGATGATTTTGATGATTTCTATGTACATGTTTAGATCTAGAGGATATGCAAGTAGTACAGTAAAAATAACTAAAATAACATTAGACAATAAGGATGATAAAATAATAATTTGTGAAGATACTCCATCTTCACTTCAACTCTAGCAATAGGCTTGTTTGTGTATGTGTGAGGAGGCTTAGATGCCTGGCAAAATAGTGCATAAACTAATTGCCTTTGAGTTGTCGCAACTAGCACTTGAACTAGGTGGACTGCGGTTGAGGTTTGTTGAGTAAAAATGCCTTTGAGGTGCAGATGATTACTGACTTTATTGGTAAAAACATAACGGTATTTATAGCTAAAAAGTAGTTAACAAATATGCTGATGTTTGCAGAATATAGTGTAAAAGAGTAATATAGGTTACTGTGTTGCTTATCGAATATGCGGAAATGAGAACATTGCCTCATTTCACTTCATTCGTCGTCAGCCGAATATCATATGCGCTTGACCTGGTACCTTTACTTTATTGTGGCTTCATATGACATTGCTGCGACTGACGAACTACAAACTATGCATCATTGCTATTGTCGTAATTGTTGTCGCGACTTAACAAGGCTACTATGCAACTATTGAAAAAAGAATAATGAGTGAAATGGGAATTTTAAATGTTGAATTAAGAGATTTAGTGTACAAAATCAACAGCCCTCAAAGTTGTGAACGTAAAGATAGTCTCAAACAAAGGTTGGATAAAAATGAAAGTGCGATTCAAAATCAATAACTAAATTTAATACACCATGTTGTATACAATTTTACTACTAAGAAATTAAAAGAAGGTTAAGAGGCAATGAAAATGTAAAATATAAAAAAAATAAAAGAATTTATTTGAGGTTGTATTGAAATAATTTATTTAAAAAGGTTTGAACATAAGATACTTAAAAAAAAAATAAAGTAAAATAAATCTAATGTATATAATACTAAGGATAAAATTGTATATAATAATTCAAATTAATGAAAAAAATGAAAACTATTTTTCTGTGTGTTTTAAATGTTACAAAATTTTAGATTTTTCGATTCAACTGTCATCAGTTTTTGGAAAATTGAGCCAGCTTAGAGCTCTGTTACCTTTTATTTTTAACACTTTTTCAATTAGGTATTCATCTGGGAAAAGGGTTTTTTCGGTTCTTCTTATTTATAAAAAATCGGACAACCTTTTAAATCATTCAGTAAGTATGTAACAGGATAAGTATTTCGAACTTTAATAATTTTAAAGATTTCTGTGCTCCAATTTGGAGTATATGACTTTTCAAATACTCCTTTATATTTACTTATTCGTACATTGTCCCCCATTTTTAGTTTGCTACCTGTGATTAGTTTAATGTTATTGTATATTGTTTTTAAAATATGTTTCTCATTCTCACTATTTACATTAATTGAAGCCAATTTTTATTATTCTGTGCGTTGTGTTGTTGTAAACAGAAATAAGATGTTTGTACATAATAATCCACTTATATGTACCAATAAAACTGAATTCTCTCCACATACGTTCTTTTAATGTTTTATTAAATCGTTCAAAAATTAAAGAATTGAAAATTTAAATTCAAGCTAATTTGGAAAATGTAAGCAGGTAACGATATCCTTTATTTGAAGAAGCGTACTTTCCCTTTTCAACTAAGTCGACTTAAAATAAATTATCTATGCCCTTCATAAAAACTCTAATTCATTAATAATACCTCGTCTAATCATATTTAAGCAGTATCTTAAACTAAATTTTAATTTGATTACTTATTATATTATATTATTTTTATTTTCTAAAGAATAAAAAATTATTTAGTAAGCCAAATTTTTTAATCATGCTTGAGATAACTCCCTCAAGTCTATCCAATCGGTCTTCAATAATTTCTACTCTAAGGGCAGGTATAGTTACAGTTAATTCTTTTTGATGTAATATAATTGAGTCCTTTAGCGTCTTTATAGAGCGGTCGACGTAATCTTTCGTGGCTTTATCACTTTCTTTTTGAGTGCCTTCATTCGTCTATTCTCTTCAAAGTGAACGGTCGTGTTTTTCCATCGGGGTTTTATTTAAATTGTCTATCTTGTGCCTAATAAAGTTCCCGTTCACTTCGTGTGTGCATGCAGCTTTTCTGTTTTGTGTATTAATCTATTTTTAATTTCACAATTTAGTTTGTGCTGCTGGTGTTTGTTTTTGCATTTTTTTTTGCCTTAAGGTTCTTTCTTTTGTGCCTTAAGGTAATTTCCCAAGTTGATGTCTCCATCGGCTGATGGCTGTGCGAAAACAGAGTGCACGCCAAGTCCATTGAGGCTAGTGCTCGGACACTAGATGATTTTAAAGCCGATAGAGGCTTCCGCTACTGCTGTGTGGCCTGCCGCAAAGAAGAAAAAGAAATCAAGTCCCGCCGTCTATATCTGATTTGTCCTCTGGGGGTTCTGAAATAGCGACCCCTCAGATCCCCGTTAATATATCGCCCCAGGGTATCAGGCCTGGACTACCGGTCGATGCCGGCAATGCAGCTGCTCAGTCTGCCTTGCCGAATGCCCTTATAGTAGTTCCACCCACGAAACAGATATTTGTTTCGCGGCTCTCCCCTGATTAGACATCGGATGATGTAATTGCCTTTATTCAAGGCAAAACCGGAGCCGAAAAAATTAAGATTAAGGTGGAAAAATTTTAATTTTCTTATGCTAGGGTCATTTCATCTTTTAGAGTAAATGTCCCTAACGAACTTTTTGAAACAATATGCTCTACCAATTTCTGGCCAGAGTATATTGTTGTCAAAGAGTACGAAGCTAAGAAAAAAAAACGTCGGCCTGTGGGAATAACTCTTCCCAGGCCCGATCAGACCACTGCCCCCTCTACCCACACTTCCGTCCCAAAAAACTAAATCTTTCTCTAACTATTTCCTATCAGAATGCTAGAGGCCTATGCAGTAAGCTTCCAAACTTGTATTCTGATAGTTTTTCGTTTGTGTCTCAGGTTATCGTGTTCACAGAAACCTGGTTAAAGCCGGAGATACTTAGCTCCGAAGTTTTTCCAGCTGTGTTCACGGTTAATCGGCTAGAGCGGCCTGTCAGACGTGGGGGTAGTGTCCTTATAGCGGTTGACTCCACTCTAACGTCAGAATTAATAACTTTTGAGGAATGCATTGATATTGAATTCCACTGTGTAAAGCTATCCATTAACGGTAGTTTTATTTATATTACTTGTTCTTACATTCCTCCTTTGTCGGAATAACGCTGAGCGCTCGTGGATATGGAGAAGAGTGATCCTGTCCACACTTCTGGCATCGGTCGTCACTGCGGCACGATCCTTCGGAATGGTGGTGGGCCAGGCAATTGGCGCAGTGTTTCTTTGCGATGACCGCCTGGAACCGTTTCTCAGCGCTAAGCCGAAGAAAACGGTGACACTTCCGAAGAGGATGGTTTCCTTGGCAGCCTCGGCATGGGTGGGATAAAATACCTCGGGAACGTCTGCTTTTGCTGTCGTCATATGGAACCCAAAAATTGGAGGAATTGGGTTCTGTTGTCACTCACGTGGAGAACGAGAAAATCCTTTGGATAGGTGGAGAACTTTGCGTTGAGGCATCAAGAGGAATCGGAACACTGGAGAAGGAGTTGCTTGGATGCAAAAAACTGTGATGCCGACTGTAGCAAGTAAAACAGCTGTGGGCGCTTGTGCAATTACGGAGTGGATGACCGCTTGCAAAGCAAATTTAAGCACAACCTTTTTTCTTGGATATACGTGGTACGATCTTCTATCGTCATCTGGAGGAAGCGTGAACATATACGCACTGGATGGTTCTCTGCTGAACACAAATCACATCTTTTGGATATGGAAACAATCCGCGTACTAAAGGATTTTAGTACTCGCGGTGCCACGATGGATTTTTCCTGTTTGGACGGACTGAGGCGTAGCGTAGGAGGCTGAATAGAGTCTATAGTCTCTAGAGTTTTATGGCGCTCAGTAGGAAAGGAATCAAGTTTTAACCACGTAGGAATTTCGGTCTTATTTGGAATGGATTGCTCCCATAATGAGAGCGTCAGTTTTGGAAGCTTCGTGGAGCACAAATAGACCAGGAGACAATCCCAATTTTCAGTAGACAGGCCGGATATATTTATAGCTGTGAGGCAATTTTGGATGGTAGTTTGCAGCTCCTTAAGGGCTGCCGAAGATTCATGTACGACGGACTGCATGTTGAGTAACTTTTTCAGATGGCTGTTCACCAGCGATCGCTTGTTTTCCAAACGCTCAGGTAAGTTTCTCCACGCTGAGCGGAAACCATCGTTGGTGAGTGGCGAATTGGAAACTATGGAATTAGCTTCGCCACTTGTCTTGGCATTTAGAAAGAAAAGCTTTACAACAGGTGTCAACACAGGATTATCTATATAGACTGCTGTGAAAATATCTCGGAAAGTCGGCCAGCGAAAATAATCGCCACAGAAAACTTCCGTATCGCACGGAGGAAGCCGACAATAGGTTGGACCGGAGCTTTAGCAGAGATCGTATACTCGTATATTTTGCCTAAAGAGTAGGCAAGGTGTCCGCCGGGCCCTCGAAACCAACTGAAATAAGCTCTGAACAAGCTTCGTACTCTTTTTCGACCTTATCCCATAGCGCTCGGACTTGGTCAAGATTAACCTTGCACGTATACTGAGATGGACGTGGTTCTGCTGGATTGCAGAATTTGGACTCGAAGTGACTTAGGCGGTCACAGGTCAAAGTAAATTTATTTAAAATAGAAGAAGTCATTTTGAATATATATTACGTAAATTGACTTTATAAATTTAAAATTATTTAAATTTAATTTCGAGTTGAAATTGGAATTTAGGAACCAACTGAAATCGGATATAGACGCGCAGAATTTCTGTTAGTTAATTTTACTGCTTATTTGCGGAAGGTTCGACTTTAAAGCTATAATCTCCACAGAACAGGAAAACAGATACGGTCACACTAATGCAAATATGGATGCGCACTTAAAATTCTAACTGAATTAGTTAGTTTGAATTTGTTGGACTCATAATAAAAATAATTTAAAAATTATTTTATGTGCCTGGACTTATTCAGATGACCGATGATGTATTTTCTGCGGTACTGTTTTCAAAGATAAGGCGTGCGTGTGAGACTGTTCGTGCACTAGCCGTATGCCAATGCAGAATAGCGGAGATAACGGAGGAGGAAAAATTGCCAAAATCGGAGTGTCGACT
>VNJS01008561.1:0-14158 GCA_008042575.1 Drosophila watanabei
GACTCGGCTGTTGATGCTGATCAAGAATATATATACTTTATAGGGTCGGAGATGACTCTTTCACTGCGTTGCAAACTTCTGACTGAAATTATAATACCCTGCAAGGGTATAAAAATTCAGGTAATACTTAGTTTAAGGATAACTCTGTTGATAATCCTGTTAAGCTGGAATGTCATCAATTTGAATAACATGCAGTCGCAGGACTCTTGACTCGAATTGCTCCAAAGATCATGATTACATTTTTAGATCGCTCTTTCGCACACTCGCATCTCAAATTTGATCAGCACAAATGCCAGCGTTTTTCAACACTCCCGTCGTGTGAGTGAAGAAGACAGGCACTTGAGATGGAAGACTCGTCTGAGCAGGAAACTCAAGATGGCACGAGGCTAATCAACATGAGCTCTGATCTCTGATGTTCAACACTCGCTGTTGTTTTTGATATTGCAGATTTGCTAATTTGCATATAAAATGCAGCGACCAACAAACAACGCAGGCATTAGATCTAGCAGATATCTTCAACTGAGAGCCAGCCACAATTAAAGCAAAACTTTCAAATTGTAATAATTTACTATGTGCCCCGAGGTTTTAACCCACTGCAACTGCTGCAAAGTCTATGCACTGTGCGAAAATTCTGGAAGTTTTACTGGACAATTTAATATAACTTCATTTTATTAAAATAAACTCAAAGCCTAAACTTACCTATAACTATTTTATGAACTTTAATTTTGATCTAAACCACTTACCACTTCTGGTTATGGGTTTGCTTGATCTAAAATTCATTTAAATATTTAAAGATCTAAAAGGAGTAAGCTAAGTTTTCAAATGGTCACACCAAAGTGTTCTCCGTTTTTTTGTTTAGTGCTTTCGACTGGCCTAACGACAAAAACACGGCGACAACAAGGCAACAACTTCAATGGATAACTTTAATGACCAGGCCAACGACGTCAGCAGAAAATTGCAATAATTTAAATTAAACAGAAAGCCACGTCTTGGCTTTGCCTTTTACATAGAAAACCCACCGACTTTCCCAACCGTGGCTATGCTTGCCCCCGAGTCTCGACGCATTAGCAATAATTATTAAGCGAGCAAAATGATAATTAGATAAAATGGCTCTGAAAAAATCGGCGTCGCAGCTTATCTCAATGGCGCCAATCGAGACCAGACGCGAGCCAAGATCGGGACTCAGCCGAGGCGGTAACATTAGATGGATTTGTCCAAGCAGTAACCCCCAGCCCCGTTTTGTCGGCTCTCAGTTAAAAATTGTATCAAGATGTGTTTTGCAGAGGCCCAGGCGCTGAATTAATTGATGGAATGGCGACTCTGATGATGGCGGAGCCCCGAGAACCGAAGGGGAGTGAGAGATATTTGTGGGGAGGGGGAATTCTTCGCGTAAATGCCACGCAATTGTCTCTGCCGTTGACTTTGGGCCTGTGTTTTAGCTAATTAGCAGCAGCAGCGGCTAGAGCCACTTCAAAGCGCCGATTGCCGACGTCGAAGAAAAGCACCAAGACAACGATCCGTACAGAGTTGTGTTTCATCAGCAAACAAGGGCAAGGCTTTGAGGGATCTTGGCCTGGAAGTATCTACATATATGTATATATTTGTGAAAAAATGCGAATTAAGATGTACAATTGAATTAAGGAACTATAAGTCACAAAAAATTGCTGATTTTTTTTGCTGTCACAAGCAGACCTCCAGTGAACAAGGACAAAATAAAGCAATTTTAATCTTGAACCTAATGGCACCTCTTAGCTAATCTAAGCATATTGATGGAACTCAATAAACTAATAATTATTTATGTTCTTAAGTTCTGCAATTCGTACTTAGACCGAAAACAAAGCCTAAGTGTTTGCAAATATTTTGGAATACTTTCAACTATTGTTAGTCCCATCCTTGGCCCCATCTCGAGATGAGATCTCGCTGGATCAGCATATTACAGGCACTCTATCGCAACAAGAAGCTTCTTTGCCCGGCGTGTTTGCCAGCGTCTAATGCGAAAACAAACAGATATCTGTGGCTCTGGAAGAGAAGAGCATTGTGTGCTTGTTACTTGGAAGGCGACGGACAAACAATAAGCAGACCGCTCTGTAAAAGCAAAATATCTAATTAAATATTTATCTGGGATTTCGATCTAAAGAGGGGCAAACGTATTAGCTTATCAGCTGAGGGAAATCTAGATTATGGAGCAGTATGTTTATGCCAGAACAATGGGCCGGGCCTGTGTGTTTCCCCGGCGTCCGCGGGGAAAGCAAATAATAACTGTAGGTACTCGTTGCTGCCGCTTAGATAAGCGACTCCACGCTAATGATCTGCTGAGCGGAGCGAGCGCATTAAAATGGAGCCGGCGACACTTTCCAGCAACCGCGATTCGGTAACCCAACCAAAAGTGGAGCAGCGCGCACAGCTGACCAGCTGGAAAGTGGCATTGTACTAAATGATTAACGTGACTTTAACTTAAAGTTGTGCTTCAGCCGAACGCGGCGGCGGCCATGCTCGCTCGTTGAAAAGTGTGAAAACGAAAAATCACAGTGGAGTGGGTGGAGTGGGTCGGCGCTGGAAAATCACCAGTGGACACAGAAAAGGCGGTGGGTAGTGGGTACTCGGTACTGGGTGGCGGAGACGAGATGGTGTCAAGCTCCGTTAGCTGCCGGCCAGTGACACTAATGACATTCAAATTGTTGCGCCAAAAGAAGCCATAAAAATAAAGCAAGAAAACCCGAAGAAAACAAATCAACGCGCGAACCGAGAAAGTGACCGCAGCACTGAGAAAAATGCATTTAAGTCGATCAACAATCTGAATACAACATGTAACAAAGGTTTCTAAATCTTTTAAAGGTCGACAACCTAACTGATTTTGTTGCATCCTACAAGTGCTTTTAACAATGGATACCATTGCTATACAAGTCATGTAAAATGTAGTCATTAAATTTTTAAAAATTGCTTAGCTCAACACTTTTTGAATTTACAGATTCAACCTAGATTTGGTTATTATCTATCTATCTATCTATCTATCATGCTCTAGCAATTAATTCCTCTCTGTGTAGGTCCAAGTTCCCGTTTCAATCTGCATTCCCCGAACCCGAATCCGATTCGCTATCCGAATCCGAGCTCGAGGCGTGGAATTGAAAGTGTCGCCGTTTGTTTTGTGGTCGCTGATGTGCAGCCATCACTCACGAAGCCGAACCCACCCGCCCACCAGCCCACCAAGCCCCCAGCAGCACCACCACCTCCCCCTCCGGTGGGGTAGCGGGCTGGCTCATAAATCGAGACGACGGCCGTTTCGTGCGCTTCAATGAATGCTTTTCTTCGTGGCCACAAGTTACGTGCATCCGCGAGATATCAGGCACATTAGGCGACAGGCCGGGCCAAAACATATGTACATGCACACCATCCACGGGCATTTCAATTCACTGCTCGTTTTCACTCTCCCGGGGGTTGTGTAATGACAGAGGAGGGGTCAACAGATGTCAGTCAACGAATTATTCGCATGTGCCAAAGAAATGGGATTGCTTAAATGATCTTCAGTCCAGAACAGTGAAGCGAAGATCAACTGCACCTCTTGCCAGATTTCTTTGTTTAGCGTTTCTATAAAAGGTTTATTTATCGGATGAGAATATGATTCTGATTTTATCAATATCATAAGCAGCAAGAAAATGTAAAATTATATTGCAGCCGCGAATAAGCCATTCCTCAAGCGCATCGTGTGCAAATCGATGCATATTTTTGGCTCGACATTGAAAACGAACCAACATCGCTGGCGAAAAGGAAAAACACAAGAGTCTATATAGATTCCGTGATAAAATGATTGAAATGTACGAAATGCATATTGGAAATCTATTTTTACCCTTTTGTTAGAGCCACGACTCTTTTTTTCAGTTTGGCCCACTCATTTTCGATTGCAATAATTGAAATATCTTTCAAGCGTGGCCAGAAAACAACAAAATGGAAAGCGAAGTGTGAAGTAAAGTCTCGAATGGGTTTTCAGTTCGAGTTCGAGCTGGAGTTTTGGTCTTGGTCTTGGTCTTTGTCTTTGTCTTTCGCTGCTGCTGCCTGCCTTTCCAATCTCGGCAATGGCAATCTCGGTATGTTAGTGGTATATCATTGTACATAGCTGGGCAATTATCACGCTGCCGCGATCTGAGCGGCGATCTCAGAAAACATACCCAGCGCGAACTGTTCGACAATTGGACACGCAAAATTTTCAGTTCATTAACATTTCAATATCGATAAGGCCGAAATGCACTTTCGCTCCGCCGAGATACAATCGGCGGCAATTGAAAAACGGTGCGAGTAGATTTGTATTTGTATCTGGAAATCGCCATCTGAATCTGTGAGTTACTGCGCGGCAGCGTCAGCGTCAGCGCCAGCTTATGTTAATAATAGTTATTGACTTATCGTGGCACATTCTTCTTGCGCTGAGTTGCAATTTGTAGCTGTTTGCCAGTGACATGCATGTCTCTATCGCTACCAGTCCACAGGCGAAAAATATAACCCACAAGAGCTGTTTGATACCCTTCTCAGGCAGCTGCTAAACAATGTTTCCGAGATTCAATCGAGGAGCTCATTAAAGCTAAGGCACACTTTTCTCGCGGTGCAGAAACTACTGGCTGCTCTATCCAGCTCAACCCGGAGGCAGAAAAGTTTGCCAAATCAGCAGGAAAATTGCGAAAATCAAGCAAATGAAAGGAAAACCAACAATGTACGAAGTGCGGCACTTCCATTCTAGCCGCAATTTGATTTCAATTTCGGAGCATTCGTATCTGTATCGCTCAGATACAGTTGCATGTTAGGCCAACTGCCGCCCGGTGCCTGCAATTGCCAGCAAATTGTTTTACCATCTGTGTTGTATTTCCTTGGCGATTTTTTGTGGACTGTGTGTTTTTGTTTAACTTTTTTTTTTTTTGGCCATTGATCTCTGAACTCCGCTCGCTTCATTAGCCCGAAGACAAGACTGGAAACCCCAGCCCCAATGTCAGACAGTCAAATTTCTTCATTAATATTAGCGACTATAAGCCCGGTGGGTTATTTAATCAATCCCTCGACCCTCGGCACACGCTCACTTTTCTGCCTGACCCATTTCGCGATCCAACAGCGAAAAGTTATTTTATTTGCATTAAAAATGAGTTACATGTTAAAAATTTAAATTCGTACACACCCACCAGAAGTCAGAGAGCCAGAGCCGCGGGACACGCCCCACACACCAGACCCAGACCCAGATCCAGCACCAACCCCGAAAGAACTTACAGCAGAAAAGGTTGCCCGAGAATATTCGAGGCTGAAATTAAAATTGCATACATGGATAACACGGTTTGGATTTATAAATCGACTTCGTTTCAAGGCGTGACGGAATGTTCCATTCGATGCGCCAAAGTAAAGAAGCCAGGTGAAAATCAAATAACTTCCAGAAATAATTTTCCACACATTGGATCGTGTAGTATTACCAATTGAAGATAGTCTGTCAGATTTAAGGGATTATAAATGTATCGTCTAAAAACAAATACTGTCTTAACAGATTTATATTTAGAATATCTGGAAAAACAGCGAAGAGTATTTAGTTTTCATTATTATACCTTCGGTGCTTGTATATTGGCTTTGATCTTTCAACAAACTGACGCATGCGTAGGCCCATTTTTTATTGTTGTTAAGGTTTTGAGGCTAATGTCGTCATTTGTATGGGCCGAGAGTTCCCGCCGACTCTTTGCAGGGCGACTACGCCCGAGTCCGGTGGCCGGAGCCGCTGCTCCAAGCCGAGTGGACCGAGTTTAAACAAAATGCGGATGCCATGCACCACCCCTCGAAACTGCCGGTGGGTCTGCTGCACATGTGCAGAACACATGCAGCATGAAAGCGAAGCGAAGCAAACTTATTTTCGTGCGCACCGCTGGCCAGGCAACAGAAGCCAACGCACACCAATTGTTTGGGCCCATGGTTTTGATGCCGGAGTACTGGGGGTTCTCTAAATTGGCTGCGGGGTCCACTGAATGAATTAATTGTTGCCGCCATTCTGATGAATTAGCTCGGTTCTGATGGTAAAATTAGTTGGGAGTTAAACTTGAAGGCACTCAAATAGTTGTTAATACTATAATATAGAAGTTAAACTGACACACAGACTGAAACAATATTAAGCTTGGAGGTCAGCAAATTCTGATTAAACTTCGTTTTATTCTAAACAATGATTTAATATCGGAGCCCTTATTTTCCAGTGAATGCTATTTTAAAAGTCAAATTAAATGCCATTAAAAAGTTGAACACTTCGTGAGCTTTGCTAAAAAGCACATCAAATATCGATCGGCATCATGAGAGCCCGGCTGAACTCTGTGGGTTTACTTTTGGCTTTAGTCTTTTTCCTACAACTAGATTTCATTGTGAGTGACACTTTTCTTGTTTACACTGTGAAAAAAAGAGTACAATTTATTATAGAGTCCCTCCCGGTTCAAGTTCACCAATTTTGTGTGCGATTCTGTTGACGAGTCCGTGATTTTGGTCCACACGTGTCGCCTGAAGGCAGTGCGAAGGGATAAAACTACACTCAATTTCAATGGCACCCTTCTAAAATCAATCAACAAATGTCGGGTTCACGCTCAGATTTTCAAAAGGGCCAATGGTTTCAAGCCGTGGCTTTACAATGTCACCGTCGAGGCCTGTCGATTCCTCCGAAAGCCCTACGAAGCGCCTGTGGTACTAGTTTTTAATTTATTTAAACCATTTTCAGGTTTTAATAAGACCTGTCCCTATGTGGTAAGACGTGTCCCACTTTTACCTTGAATACAATTTAGCAACTACCCTATTCTTTAGGGTTCAGTATACGTAATGGGATTCCATCTCTTCGCAGAGCAAATTCCAGTGCCTCTTCCCTCTGGCGAATACCTAATTCAAATAAAGTGGTATGTTGAGAACGTAATTATGATTTCGACTGGCATATATTTCTCATTTGAAGAGCATTTGATATGATAATAAAACTTACTGAGTAAGATGTTATGGAATTGGAATACCGTTACAGGGTAAAAACCACTTTCATTATTTTATGATGCAAATTTCGTTTTAATTTGTCATTAGTCCCAACTAATCGTAGTTACTAAATAACTCATTAAAATGGGCGTTCAAGCAAGACTATAGTAAATGGTTTTTATTTAAATAACCATTAAGTACAGATCGGTGCGATGAGAGCCATAGCAAAAGTTCTACCACTCCTGGCTTTATTTATTGTGTTCAAATCTGGCGCTATTGTAAGTTACTTCCTTTGGTTTTTTCGCAATAATAAAGTTCTGTTTTTAGCATGCTGCCAGATTTAAGTTTACCAACTTTGTTTGTGATTCAGTTAACGAATCCGTGATCTTGGTGCATAAGTGCCGTTTAAAGGCGGTCCGACGGGACCGAACTACACTGAACTTTAATGGAACTTTACAGCAATCTGTTAATAACGTTCGAGTGCACGGTCAAATCTTCAAGAGGGCTAATGGCTACAAGCCGTGGCTCTACAACATCACCATAGACGGATGTCGATTTATGCGCAGGCCCTACGAACCAGTGGTAATACTCGTTTACAACCTGTTTAAACAGTTTTCAAACTTCATTACGCCATGTCCCTACGACGTAAGACATTTCGTCGAACTTTCAAATACCATTAAAATAATTAAATTATGTTCTAGGGTCCAGTCTACGTAATGGGGTTCCACCTCCTTGGGTCACAGATTCCAGTTCCACTTCCTTCTGGCGAATACCTAGTTTTAATCAAGTGGTACACCGATAAGATACTAATAATTTCCACTGGTATATATTTTTCATTCGAAGAGAATTGGCAGTGAATCCTAGGTTGTCATTCTTTTGTTCTGTACCTACTGAACTAATAGGAAAGTCATGTTAAGATGGCCTTTACGTAAGTTATAAGAACGAGTTGTAGCTTTTTCAAATATATTCACTTTTACCTGAGTTAATTTAAATTAATTTTAAATTAAATTCTATAATTTTCCATCTGAAATGTTTGTATTAAGAAGCAAATATATCTTTCAAACCCCTAAACGCAAAGGGAATTCTTAACTTTCACTTATTTTGTTTAGTGTTGTATTTTCCAAGACCCGACGTTAAAAAGCTTGTTGGGTATTGTTTCAAACGACTAAACTTTTCTTAAATTGAGTTTTAGCTCTCTTGCAGTGTGGAGCTTTAAATTTACACAATTTTTTTGAAATTCATTGCGGCAAAGGTAAGTTAAAGCCACCGGACCTTCTGAAGAATAGTGTATCCGGCTCGAAGGACCAATACTTGTGATGGCGACGCTTTAACCGATAAGAATACATGATAAATGTAAATTAAGAGTAAGTATGCATTATATGGTGGGAACCCTCAGACTTAACTGGTAGGCAACCAGTTAGAGCCACGTGCAATAATTTCAATTGGCTGGTTTGCTTGTTGGCTAATAAGACCAAATATGAACGTATTGCAATTAAAGGAAATTCAAATTATAAAAATTTAAATTTGGATACAAAATACGAGCGATTTAAAAGTCATGCTTGATTTCATGATTTTATGTGTCAATTACTTTACTCAGTGGCCACAGACCAATGATTCTGAGTTTATTGTTCATAGAATGCGGTTCGCCTTTTTTATATGTGCAGCCCTAGGCGCATTTCTCTCAGATAAATTGAACGTGAGTTGGAAAATTGCTTGAAAAAAACAATATTAAAAATTCAAACATTTTAGGAAGCGGTAGTTTTTAAGTTTACGAACTTTGAATGCGCGACATATAACGAATCCTGGTTTGTCTTTCACAACTGTCGCCTGAAGGCCGTGGGTCGGAACAAGGTCATTCTCAACATGAACGGGACCATACTATATCCGGCGCACCATGTTATAGTGCATTATCAGGTTTTCAAAAAAGAAAGTGGGTACAAGCCATGGTTACTGGATAGTCCAATGGATGCATGTCGCTTCATGCGGAAAAAATATGATCCATTTGGGAGAATCCTTTATAACCTTTTTAGGGATTTTTCCAACATTAACCATACATGCCCCTACATGGTAAATTTCTTATTTCATTTTCGCTTTTTTAACTTAAATAACAGATCTTTTTCCTTTAACAGGGGCCGCAGATTTTGAAAGATTTTTATCTGAGACCCGAACTTCTGGTTCTTCCGTTTCCAACTGGCGATTATCTGCTGGCTCTTCGTTGGTATTTTGACAAAAAACTACAATTTGATACAAACGTAAGTTTTGTATTTGTGGAGGACCTTGTAAAACGTAATCCATAATGATTCACTGAAATATGAAAACTCAGAATTATGTCAAAATTACTTTTTTATGACTTTTTCTCAATTCAAATGTGGTGTTATCCTATCCTAAGGTGGTTAAAAATAAACGCATTTATAAGCAATTTCATATAACTGGGAATAATTACCATTAATGTAATTTAGCTTACCCGTTTAAAAAATAAGAAAACGTCCCTAGTATTTATATAATAATTGCAACCAAAGGAAGTAATATTTAAAGCGAAATTAGAGCGAACAGGCAATTCGTTCAGAGATCAGCAAAACTTGTTACGATGCGGACTGAATATATCATTTCGGCACTTTTCGGAGTGTTTTTAACGTTCAAATTGAAACCTAACGTAAGTCTCCTACTTTAAAAACCCTTATGGTTAGAGTATTAAACAATCTTTATAGGATACGGTCATCTTTAAGTTCACGAACTTTGTCTGTGAAAGCTTTAATATGCTCAATATGAACGAAACTGTGATACACCCGGTCTATGATTATACCTTCACGGAAAGGTTTTGAAGAGGGCTAATGGCTACAAACCCTGGATTTTGACATCAAGCTTGACGCCTGCCGGTATATGAGAAATCAATTCGTCCCAATTGCCACAATTGTCTACGGGCTCTTTAAATAATTAAAACAATTTTAGGGTACACAGACCATTAGGGACTTTTATCTAAAGCCCGAACTCTTACGTCTGCCCTTTCCGACTGGCGATTATATGTTGACCTTACGGTGGTTCTGCGACAAGAAAGTCAATTAGACACAAATGTCAGTTTTACATTTGTGGAAGATCTGATTAGGAAAAATTATTCAAATAAAATAAACTAGGTAAATAAATATTTTTGCATTCGAAAAACCTGACTGACAAATTTATTTGTTTGATGCAAGAAGAAAGACATGCATCAATTTAAAAATAGTGCAAATTGGATAATATATTTTAGGCACACAAATAATATACCAAATGACCTGTATTACAATTACCTGTATAATGAATTTTCCTCAGTTTAAAAGTAACTATTTATAGTACAATGTTTTAATAACATCAAGATTTAAATAATTCAAAAAGTACTTAATTAAGGGAGAGTCATAATGATAACTGACTTTTTTAAAATCAAACGGTTTTTAGTTGGCCTCAGCTTTAATTTATGTACACAACATAAATGATTAAAATGTCATTAATAAGACTAGCGCAGTTTTAATTAATGTTCTATAAACATTAATTAAGTCCAAGATTTATTGAAACTAAAATTGTAGTCATCAATTTGAAGTCTTAATTGCATCTATTTAATTAACATTTAACAACTAAAAGGAGAAGTAACAAATATGACAATGGGAAGAGATTTTAATAATTTATAAGAGTTTTTTAATAGTATTTCATATTTCACCACGCAGAGTACATCTGTGATTTACAATTTTGATCTATACTAGTATTATATTCTGATGTTCTCCTCAATCATTAACAGAATCATTAAAATCTAATTGGAAAATAATTACATTTAGGAACTATTGAAATTACAAATCAAACAATGGTTTCTGATTGATTTACGCGTGTGACGAGTAGTCATTCGTTAAACTCATAGACGGGTAGGACAATGTGGCCAAGACTAGTACTAGTATTTCTCTGTGTATCATTGTTCCTTAGGTTCGACTCAGGTGTAAGATTTGTTGAATTCAAATTCAAAGTGCATTTAGTGTATTTTAAGCTTTACAGGATGCTGTCGTGTTCAAGTTTACAAACTTTGTTTGCAAGAGTCACAACCAGTCCTGGTTTGAGTTCCATTACTGCCGTCTGAAGGCGGTCAGTCGGGAAAGGATTTTGCTCAATGTGAACGGGACTATTCTTTATCCGGCCAATGAGATAACACTTAGGGCCAAGATTTTTCAGAGGGCGAGTGGCTTTAAGCCTTGGCTGTTTGATGCCACCATCGATTGCTGTCGATATATGCGGAAGTCCTACAATCCGTTCTTAATGATCATCTTTAAACTTTTTCAAGACTTCTCCAACATAAATCACACCTGCCCCTTTTCGGTGAGTACTTTATTGGGGCATTATTTATTATTATTAAATGATTACCGTTACAGGGTCACCAAGTTGTTAAGGACTTCTATTTGAGACCTGAACTTTTGCGCTTGCCCTTTCCCTCTGGCGAGTATTTGTGCTCTCTGCAGTGGTTCTTCGACAAGAAGCCACAGTTCGATACAAATGTTAGTTTCTCCTACGTGGAAGATCTACTTCAAAGGAATTAGCATTTAAAATATTAATAAAATAAACAAGTAATAAAGGTACTGGTGCTACATACCCAGTACCCAAGACTCTTGTATACAATATAAACATTTTTCATGATTTTTATATATATTGTTTTCCAAACTAAAATAATAACAATTAAGCACGATATTTATTTTAACAATATTTTTAATAACGGATGTTGTTAGTATTTTTTGATTGTCTTACACCGTAACAGCGCTTGAAACACAATTATGGGCGGAAGTCGTTGACCACTTTTTTTTACAAAACCAAAAAACCTCAAGAGGAGTGAAGTAATAATGTTGCGCCGAACACTTTTTTCGATATTACTGAGATGATCGGTGGTAGTTCCAATTAAAAAGAATTTCGTAAGCAATCATAGTTCGAATTTATTAGTTTTTGAAGCTTACCAGTTTCTAGAGTAGTTATTGTCACGGGTTTCAATAGGATCTGAAAGAGAGTAAAAACAAAAATAGTAATTTTGAAACATAATACGCTAAAGGTACGTCTAACTACATATGCTTCTTAAGACCAGACCTCGGAGGCCGCCTAAAGGGGCTCTAATGGAATGGCCATTGACAGTTTTACAGTAACATAAACAACCACACACAAACCACAAAGAAAAGATAAACAAAACTCAACTGCTCGCCCCAAAAGAATACAGCCGACTTGTGAGGCAAGCTACCAATTTTAGCCATATGAAATCGACATGGGTGAAGAGGCTCGAAGCGAGGATGGTAAACAGAACAAGAATCCAGCAAGCGGCCAGCTACAGATTCAGATTTAGATACAGATACATTTGAGTGATCTCTTTGGCTTCTAACGTAAGCCGGAATTCTCGAGGTCAGCCACTTTTGTTATGAGACAGCGCACAGCCTGCCACATGTGCACTGAGAAAAGTGAATATTAAAACAACGGGCAATTAAATATGATCGAAAGCACAAAGAGTATATATAAGAACTAGACATCTTTTGGTTTCTTCTTCTGGTTTATCACAGATTTCAATAAATATGGAATTTTAATAAGTATATTATACAAGTTGAAATCTTTCCCTCTGTGCAGACTTAACACGTACACATATAACATATCTGCGCTCTCTATTCTCGGTCACTCTTGACCAAGATATACTCTCATCTAACAGCCGGCTCTGTCCGGTTCTTGCTTTTTGCCAGAGCTGCTGGCGTTGCAGTTGTAAGTTTGTTGTTGTTGCCGCTGCCGCCGTGTGGTTTTTACTTAATTTACTTTACTGTTATGTTTTTGCTTTCCGCTTGTTAGGCAAGCCAAGCAACAGCAATCCAACAGTCCGGGCAGTCCAGCAATCCAAGACGGGCGGCGGTGCATTCGCCTCACCGACGCGCCGAGCGGGTGTGAGTGTCAGATACTTTTCGGCTGGTTCTGTCGTCATACACTTGACATTTCTTGGGTGTGCAACGGCGTGGCGTGGGCCCAACATCGTTTCATAACCAATCCATTAATAATAAGAAGCACAGATATATAAATAAAGGCAGAGGCAGGCCGAAATGCCAAAGGTTAATGCCAAGCCGATTGGTACAAAATCAAATCTGTCCAGTTCTCCACGTATTTCGTGTGGTTACTACATACACCATTTTGGTTGTGGTCAAAATGTTGTAATTTGTTCGGTTGCACGATTATGCAATGCCACTTTATGGCGCGCTTCGCTTCGGCCATTATCAACGCCATAAACAATTAGTGCAAGCTCAAATCAATTCCGATTTCTGTTTACCTTTATTCGGGTGTCGGCTTTACGACTCTGATTTTTATTGAAGAGTTTCAGATAGAAGTTACGACGATCCGCCATGTTACAAAGAAGACGCTTTGTGTCCCATTGACACAGTTTGCAGTTTATGAAGCTTTACAGCTCTCCTAGTTCCATATTCCATATACGCGCCTGCGATTGGGCCCGATGCCAGGCTGACCTCCTGATAGAGGCCTTGGTGAAGGCGAAGCCGACTGCCGGTGACCCAAATACGCGTAAGCCTTTGAAATGGCCAATAAAGTTGCCTTTGATGAGGTAAAGAAGATACTAATTATGGATGCGTCTGTGAAAGAATGAAGAGGCACAGATGTTGGCAAACCATGCTTCGCAAATATTCCTTTCCTTTCCTTTCCAAACTTATTAGGGATTTTCAAAATCGTTCAACCCTGTGTCTAAAGGTAAGCAAAACCATTTAAAGGTACAAAATTTAATCTAATCTGGAACTAATTTTAACATTTTGCGAACTATGACAGTTGTTCGAGTATTCAAAGTTATTTAGATTCCGATAACAAGACGATTGCAAAAAGTAAATCACGAGATTTCTCCCAAAATGAAAACCGACAATAAAAGTGAAAACCAGAGAAGGTCGGAATATTAATATTAAGTCAAATCACTCATTTCTTGAATTGTTTAATCCCAACTTCCCACCATATTCGACAAGGTTAACACCCTCTACTGCTCATAAATCCTTAAAAGACGTATTTTTGATTCACTTCACCAGCTTTTCTCCGCCTAAAGTTCGACAAGCATTTACGACTCGAAATGGAGGGTAAGCCGATGCTTTTGACAACTTTAATATGCTGGTGAGACCGGAAAGATCGCTGTTTACTCTGCAGGAAGGGCAACTGTGGTTCTGAACGAGGGACCAAGTAAACTCCACCGGGG
>VNJS01008562.1:0-14624 GCA_008042575.1 Drosophila watanabei
GTTATAATCATAAAGCCATAAAGATCTGCCAGAACTCCGGACACTCGCTGTGGCCCATCCAATGCAAATTATATTATGCCTTGGCTTTGATTTACTTTTACATTGGAAAAGTCGTAAACCATTGAACCATTATCGCCCGATTAGGTTCCTGCCTTATAGATAGAGTTAAAACGGGTTAGTAGACGTTTGAGAGCTATTATCTCACCTCTCGAACCTCGTTCGGCTGCACTCGAAGCCCTTTTAATGCCTATGATTCAGGTGTTAATCTCTTGTTTTGTGCACTTTTTCACAGAATTCCTGATTATCCGGTCTAATTGCTTTACGGCACACTCTGGCCTAAAGAGTCCACACTTTGGATTCCCAGTGGGTGGGTTCTGGGGAAAGTCTATTTAGCTGTGTATCCAAGTGTGACTTATTTTTTAAATCGTGCAAATATACAGGGGCTAAAAATACGAATAATGCAATCTGTTGGGTTCATGGAAGCAGTGTAATAAGCAATTATTTGATGTGATGACATTGTTTGCTAAATTCATCTTAATTATTACAGAATCTTAGACACACTTTAAATTTGTTTAAGGTTTAGGAACAAGTTGGAATAAAATATTAGCATAGAGATATTTTTTTAAATAAAAATCTACATAATTAATACAAGTTATAAGAACACATTAAAAATTAAAGTAATAAGTGCAAAAATATGTATTTAAAAGTATAAATATGAATAATGAAACTAAAATCATATATACACGATTTAATATAAGCCTAAAAAATGAAATAAAATAGTTTTCGAGCCTTTTTTGACATTTGTATTAAAATAAATGTTCTTGTGACATTTATTTTCTTCTTCAAAACTGTTCATTTTTTGAAATAAAACCGCCATTGTGAATTTTTGTATCTGTAAGACCTTTTTCGACCATCGCGGTGTTTTCTTAGCTTTCTTCGCCTGGCCACACTTAACGAGGAAGGAGAAATAAAAATATTTTTTGATTTGTTTGCCATTTTAATATGTCCACGCGATCCTCATTCGGCGATGATGAGCAGACCAAAGTGCCCCGCATCATGACCTTTCGTCCCAGCTACGAGGAGTTCAAGAACTTTGCCTCCTACATAGAATACATGGAGTCCCGCGGCGCTCACCTAGCCGGCTTGGCCAAGATCCAGGTAAGTTTAAACTGGTCCAATGCCAAGTTTATCCAACTTATTGCTTGATTTCCCGCAGCCTCCAGCGGAATGGGTGGCCCGGAAGGATGGCTACGATATAGATAACATCAACATGACCATTCCGGCGCCCATCTCTCAAGTGGTCACGGGGTAAGTACCTTTTCCTGTGTCGGATGTGTTAATCCAATCTTCCGCCTTGCAGAGCCCATGGTCTTTACCAGCAGATAAATATTCAGCAGCGCCGCCAGATGACCCTCCGCCAGTTCATGGAGAAGGCCAACTCGGAGCTGTATCAGACGCCGCGCCACTTTGACTACGAGGACCTGGAGCGCAAGTACTGGAAGAACATCACGTACATATCGCCGCTGTACGCTGCCGATGTCAAGGGGACGCTGAGCGACGAGGATCTGGACGTGTGGAACATAGGACGTCTGGACACCATTCTCAACCTGGTCAATACGGACTACAACATCATCATCGATGGCGTGAACACGGCCTACCTGTACTTTGGCATGTGGAAGAGCTCCTTTGCCTGGCACACCGAGGACATGGATCTGTACTCCATAAACTACCTGCACTTCGGGGCGCCAAAGACGTGGTACGCCATTCCGCCGGCATACGGCCGCCGCCTGGAGAAGCTGGCCAACGAGACCTTCGTGGAGAACTACAATGAGTGCAACGCCTATCTGCGCCACAAGATGACCATGATCAGTCCGAAGGTGCTGCGGCAGCACAACATTCCGTACAACAAGATCACCCAGGAGGCGGGGGAGATCATGATCACGTTCCCCTTCGGCTACCATGCGGGCTTCAATCACGGCTTCAACGGAGCCGAGTCCACCAACTTTGCGTCCAAGCGCTGGATCGAGTACGGCAAGCGGGCCAGCATTTGCAAGTGTCGCAGCGATATGGTCAAGATCTCGATGGAAACCTTTGTTCGCCGCTTCCAGCCGGAGCGCTACGAGAACTGGCTAAAGGGCCAGGACTTTGGCTGTCATCCCGAGGAGCCGGGCAAGATATGCGCCTCAGCGCCGCCAACTTTAAACGACTACGAGAAGCAGGAAAGGTAATATCATAGTTGTTTACAAAATATTACGGTCATCTACTTAAAAAACTTATTCCTTAGCTTACGAGCGATCAAGTCACAAAAGCGTGGCTGCTCCCTGGCCGCCACCACCAACGGCTGTGAGTCAAATCCGGAACCTGTCGAGGATCCTGATGCCGATGCCGAGGACCGTGCCAGTGTAAGCAGCTACAGCAGCTCCCGCCATTTGCAGCCCGTGGTCAAGGTGCGTAAGCTGGCGCCTAAAGAGACCACCCTGACCGTACCTGAAACATCAGCCCCGCCAAAGAAATACGATTTCAACCAGGTGGCCGTTGTGCGCGTCCGGCGCCTGTGGAAGGAACTGCCGAGCACCGAGAATGGAGTCAATCTGCTCACCAATGGCGTGGTGAAGAATACCAAGCGAATGCGCTTCCAGACAAAGGTGCTCACACTTGACGACGAGGATTGAAGGCTTCAATGCGTCAAAGCCACTGCTCCAAAAGGCAGTATTTCGATCTCCGAGTTAGATTTTAGTGCGGCAGCAATCAAAGATCTACTAAGTAGTGATAAGTTTTTTAACGTTTTTATGTTTGACGCCATACCGCAAGGTAGACTTGTGAGTGTACAATGTATTCGATTTTCCGACCAAATCAAAATGTAAATATTTAACTTCGTAATGAAACGAAACCAAGCTTCATTTGACGCCAAGTATTCCTTTTTTTTAATAACAAGTGTTCGTTCCCACCGAACATGTTGTACAAGAATTAAAATTAAAATCCACCAAAAAGTAAACGAATGTCTATAATTAGGGTCCTTTGGCATTCAACATCCTTACGACATGTGCGAAATTCTTTTGCAACGGAAGCCGGAGAACGCCCATCCACTTGACAACCTCTAATTAACAACGATTCGTGGACTATAAAAGCATTCCATCGCCATCTCTCCAGCAATTACTCAAGCAAGTCGTAAGCGGTAACAATGTTCGGTTACTTTAAGCTCATGTACCCGGCTCCCCTGTCGGTGCCCATCCGCACCAGAGACTCCAATGCCTATCTGCTGGAGACGCTTCGCATGTCCGGCCTGAATCTACGCAACGATTTCGGCGTGGGACGCAAGATCTGGCGGGTGATCTCCTTCACCTACAACATGCTGGTGCTGCCCATCAGCTTCCCGATCAACTACACGATCCACCTGGCCGAGTTCCCGCCGGACCTGCTGCTGCAGTCGCTCCAGCTGTGCCTGAACACCTGGTGCTTCGCCCTCAAGTTCTTCACGCTGGTCATTTACATGACCCGCCTGGAGCTGGCCAACAAGCACTTTGACGAGTTGGACGAGTACTGCAAGACGCCGGAGGAGAAACGCAAAGTGCGCGAGGCCGTGGCCGCCATCACCAGGCTGTACCTTACCTTCTGTGTGGTTTACGTTCTGTACGCCACCTCCACGCTGCTGGACGGGATGTTCCATGACCGTGTGCCGTTCAACACCTACTATCCCTTCGTGAACTGGCGCATCGATCGCACCCAGTTGTACATTCAGACTTTCCTGGAGTACTGCACCGTGGGCTACGCCATATTTGTGGCCACAGCAACGGACTCCTACCCCGTGATCTATGTCGTGGCGCTGCGCACACACATTCTGCTGCTCAAGGATCGGGTCATCCACCTGGGCGAGACCAGCAGCAATAGCGAGGGCAACAACGATGCTGATTTCATGTTTACATCTTTGGTGGATTGCATCAAGGCTCACAGGACTATGCTGAAGTGGGTTTTAGGATGGTTTACTTAATTATTTTAATTAGGAATAAGGGACGGGCACTAACTAACCTTAATCTCTGCTCCAGTTTCTGCGAGGCTATTAAACCGATCATCTCTGGCACGATCTTCGCACAGTTCATCATCTGTGGCTCCATTCTGGGGATTATCATGATCAATATGGTCCTGTTCGCCGATCAGTCAACTCGATTTGGAATCATCACGTACGTGATAGCGGTGCTTTTGCAGACATTCCCGCTCTGCTTTTACTGCAACGCCATTGTGGATGACTGCAATGAGCTGGCCGATGCGTTGTTCCATTCGGCCTGGTGGATGCAGGACAAGCGCTACCAGAGAGTTGCTCTCCAGTTCCTGCAGAAACTCCAGCAGCCCATGACGTTCACGGCCATGAACATATTCAACATTAATCTGGCCACCAACATCAATGTGAGTAAATTAGTTATTTTCCAAAGGGATTGAAGAGTGGAAAATCATTTCCTGCAGGTGGCCAAGTTTGCCTTCACCGTCTACGCCATTGCCAGCGGCATGAACCTGGACCAGAGGCTTCAAATCCAGGAAACTCAATAAAAGCGAATGCATTAAAGGTACACACATACACACACGTACATTGTTTTATGAACTTAACACTTGTTTGCTTCATAGTAGTAAATACTCGTATAATAATATATGCATACAGGGAATTATGATTAAAACGTAAACTAGTTAAAACAAAACTTGATCGAACAATGTGGGATAATAAAGAAAAGAGTCGCTACATATGCTTAAAACCGTTCGGTACGAGGATCAGCCCCTGCAGAAGATGACCTACTCTTGCAGATGAATATCAGGAATCGGGCAGAGTCTCGTTCTCTGGGCATTGCTCCCTGTGGCTGGCCGTCTGTCTCTGTGATATGGATGTGCTCTGGGTGATTGATGATGAAGTTGTGGCCGGAAATTGCACGTTTGTATGTTTGTATAATGCCAGGCAAGGAGTATATATATATTTTGTAGCTCGCAAACAGTTTGAATGTTTCGGCGGCAGTTTATTTCGCGGGGTGGGATAGGAAGTTGGAGGGAGGGCGGGGTCTACTACACGATCTCTAAGTATATTGATGATATTTTAATGGCTGGCATAGAGATGAAACAGCGAACTTGTACAATTAACATAAACTTAGGCGAGATAACTATATGTGTCTTTGTGTCCCTCCATACGCTCCAGATACTCCTTCTCGATCAGGATGTCGATGCACTTCTTAATCACGGGCACCTTGGGCTTGAAGCGCGTCGACAGCTGGTTGAGCACCTCCGAGATGAGGTTGGTGTGGTTGAGTCGCTTCCGCATCTTCATGATGCGCACGATGGCCGCCTGGATGAGCAGCTTTCGGTCCTCCTCTATGTGCTTATGTACAATCTCCTGCTCCACCTTAAGCTCAGTCTTCAGCGGCTGGTTGATGTTGATGCGGCGCTTCTTGTTCTTGTAGTCCAAGAACAGCTCCACGGTCGACTCTGGCGTCAGCGAGTTCTCATTGTCATTGGAGGTCAGCACCTTCACCTTGAGCAGTATTTGCAATACCTAAAAGAAGCACAGTTCAAGTACGGATCATCGGTAGAATGGGGCGGCTAGCTCTTACCTGAATCAAGTTCTCCAGCTGAGTCTGTGTGTTGTCCAGGAGCTGCTGGACTGTGAAGCTTAGCTGGTCGTTAAACTGGAGGAGCACTGACATCTGGAAGGTGCTGGCCTGCAGGGTGTACACGGTGGAGGTGTTGTTCCGATTGACGTTCATTATGAGCTCGCCCTTGCACATCTGGTAGAGCCAGTTGAGCTTGCGACCCGAGTGGCGGGCGGCGTAGAACTCGTTGAACTGGCGCACGGACCGCTCCAGCTCGGAGGGCAGCAGGAAGTTGTTGCTCAGCTGGAAGGGCCACGAGCCCGAGGAGAGGACCTCGATGCCAAAGTCTATTTCCGTGGTCACGTTCTTATTGGCCAGGTATTCCTTGAAGTTCGAATTCAGGTCCTTGGAGACGCCAATGTCCTGGAACATGCGCTGCAGCTTGACTGTGTACTCGTAGCCACACGTCTGCTTCAGCTTGGAGATCATCATGGCCTCGGCGTCGTCCGAAGCCGATGTGTGGTTCACCAGACGCTTGGCCAGCATCTTGGAGTAGTATTTCTGGAAGACATCCTTATCCTCGATGTACTTGAACACGACCATCACCTGGTTGAGGTTGTCCTCGAGCTCCTTGTCCTCGGGGTTCTTCGAGGACTTCTTCAGCAAGAGGTCGCAGTACTTGGCCAGCAGCTCGGGCGACTTGCTGGCACTGTTGGCGATCGTGACCACATTCGAGTTGATGAACTTGCCGCACGCCTTGTCCAAGGCGGCCACGAAGCCGTTGTCATTGTTGAACGCCGTCAGGACGAGGGCGTTGTACTTTTTGTGCACGTCCAGAATGGTCTGCACGTAGGTCTTCGGATCGTTGGCCGCGTCGGTGGTGCAGCACTTGGCAATGGCCTCGGTGCCCTGGTGGAGTATGTGGTTCTCTAGTATGGTCTTGAGGTCTGTCAGGTTCTTGGGCGACAGGGCGACCAGTGAGTACATTCGTTTCAGATCGTCGTTTCTGTCCGCATTCAGCAGATTCTGGAACTCGGTGTGGAATATTTTTAAATGTTTTTCGATAAGAACCTAGAAAGCAAATAAACAGGAAAATGTTTACTTTATGGATTAAGAAGCAATTAGACAAAGTTACCCACCTGTTCGCACGTGGACTTGAGCGACTCTGCTGTGGTCTCATGCAGATACGAGAGGCCGTTCTTCGAGTTAATGCCACGAACGCGCTGCTTCTCCTCCTCCAGGCGGTTCTCCACATGCTTGAGATACTCGGTCACCGTGTTGGTGGATAGGAACGCGTCCGATTCCTTCTCGTAGAAGGCGTACGTGTCGGCGATGAACTTCCTCTCGAAGTTGTCCTTGTAGACGGAAAGCTTCTGCTGCTCGGCGTCGGCGTCCTCCTCGTTGAAACTGAGTTCCACGTAGCACTCGATGACGTCGCGCACCAGCGAACGGTTGATCAGCTTGCCCTGGCGCTCCTCCTCGATGGACTTGAGCACGGCCTTGGTGACGGGCTCGTTGAGCACCTGGAACAGGTGACCCTTCCAGGCGACCAGGGCCAGGCGGTAGATCTTATAGATCCCCTTCTGCCCCTCCTCGCACTCGCGCTTCACCCAGTTGCGGTTCAGGTAGTTGCAGATGCCGTCGAGCACTGTGCTGGAGAACTGGTAGGACTTCCACTGCTTGGTGTAGCGGGACAGGAGCACCTCCTCGCCGCTGATTGCCTTGAACTTGGTGAGCAGCTCGCTCAGGTAGGATTTGAGGAACTGCTCCAGTCGGTCGTAAAGCTTCTTGCCCACCAGCTGGGCGCCACCAGTCTTACCGCTGCTGCGTCCTGTGGGCGCCGCCGTCACGCTGGTGCAGTAGTCGTAGACGTGCGTGTAGAAGCGCATGTACTGGCTGCGGGTGAGCGACTTCTCCTGATCGAACACCTGCATTATGCCCTCGACCAGTTCGCTCCAGATGTCGTCCAGGTTGACCGGCCTCTGTGTGGTCTGCGCATTGCTCGAGCGGTTCATCTTGGCGGCGGGAGAACTCTGCCGATTGCCTTCTCCCAGTGGAGCTGGCTGCCTTTGCTCTGCTGCCTGCGGTTGCTGGGACGCTGTGGTGCCTGCGGCTGACTGCTGCACGGGCGACGAGGGGTTGCTGTCCTGGTGGCGTCGTTTGGCGGCTCTCGTCCTAGGTGCTGTGGCCGGAATCTTGGCAAATCGGTTATCGAATTTTGGAATTTAGAAAATATCGATCTGCAACAAAAACCAGAGAGACGAGACAAAAACGAAACGAAACGTTATACAAATACAAACAACACAATGTGGTAGGCCTCGCCAGTTAAGCGACGGCGACCCGAAGGTCGCCCGTTGTGATCCAATGTCACAGCAATAAAAAGAGAGGCTTGCGGAATACACACGCACACACACATACACATTTGCAGACGTTTCTACACCGCGCCTCAAGGTGTAACGCGATGCCGTGGGATGTCACGGAGCAGGTGATACCCTGCAGTAGGGTATCAGCCAGTGCACTCCCGACTATCGAAAGATCGTGTTCGTGGGCATGAAAACTCTACTTCCTGGTTAAATAAACACACACACTCGCACTCGAGCTCGCCATCGCATACAGACTCACGCACACACACACACACACGCATAGAGACAATGGGGGAAAAAGCAGTGCACATGAGTACATACATACGTTTGCAAGCATTACACTGCATTAAGCAACTTTTAAGCGAAGTTCGCTAATTTCCGCGCAGCCTACAAGCTCTAAATTTCGATTGAAAACTGTGCGCCTTCGTTTTCTTTCTGTGACGTCGTGATTTGATTTCCCCCTTTTGAAACACACACACTTTTTTCTCTCTTTTGTTCGCCATTTTCACACAGAGCACCCTTTGAAAATTATTGAGATCGCACGGCTCCTGCTGTTATTTACCTGTTGCCAGACGTTTATTACTACTAAACTAAAATATAGTTGTATTTCGCAGTAGTGCTTATAATTAAAATTAAATTTTTCGTGTAAATGACCAACTTTAACTTTCCATTGGAAACAGCGCTGCCAACTTGGCTATTTGGCCGCTATGTCTGGTGGTCTTCACAAGCACAATGTGGGTAGCGGGAAATTCAGCTTTTTTTCAGCCAAAACTTGACGTTATTTTAGCTATTTTTGTAACGTTTTCGGACTCCGAAATTCGGAGTGTAATTTTAGCTTGAATTAATTAAAAACAATGTATAATCTGTATATTCTCGGTATTATATTGCATTTGAGGGTTTTCATGGGATTTTTTTTTTAATATTTGGCTTATTTTGGCCTGATTTTGTCCAGAATCTAGCCTTTTTTTGGCTCATCTCTATAATTTACAAAACGTTTTTAGTAAATAGCAAAAAAGTGATAATTTTTTAATTTTCGGGGCTCATATACATTTTTTTCAACCAAAATAATAAAATAAATTTAATTAAAGTTTTTTTTTAGCTACTTTGAGCATAGAATTAGCCTCTTTTCTGGCAACACTGTCTCAGTCTAGTCACCATTGCGAATGGTGGCAACTCTAGTGCCGTAAAGCAAAACAAAAACAGCAGAAGAAATTTAAAACGTCATTGTTAGACAAAAGCGATTAAAGTTGATTGCATTTAGGAGGGCATACGAAGACGATGTCCTTCCGCAATTCATTTTTAGTGGTGGCAGCGCTGATGCTGCTCCTGATCCAAGAGCATGCGTGTGACACACCAGTCACTCAGAAGTCTGTGACTATTCCGGAGACAAGTGCGCCGGCAAGTAAAACCGTAAAGAAGGCACAGGCAGAGGATCCGCCGGCTGGTCCAAAGGATTCTATGGTTGTTGTAAGCAAGGGAGGCCCAGAGCCAGCTGCGCCCTCGGCCTTGCCGCCCGATGCCAAGGCCCCTGCATTGCCAAATAATGACAAGGCCCCCGCATTGCCAGCCGATGAGAAGGCCCCGGCCTCTGGATCCGCCGCCAGTCTTCCCGCCGACGATGTTCGCGTCGAGCATTCTCACATGGACAGTGGAGATGATACGCCTGGCCAGGCCGTGGTCTACATAGTGGTGGGCATCACCAGCACGGCCATTCTGTTGCTCGTCATGCGTGTATATCGGTGAGTTTCGGGTTGGGATGAAATTCGTGATGAAGCCACTTAACACGAGTTCGTGTGCATATATATGGCAATGGGATAGATCCTGGTTCTTTATTAATTTAGTATTTTCGTCTAATTCAACGTTGAGATGCGTCTTGTAAGATTTTTGTTGTCCACGTAGATTATTTTCTTAGTATAAATGCATGCTGATTACGCTAATCAAAACTAATCGCTGATTTCTCTCCACAGCCTGCGACTTTCACGGGCCGAGCGGAAGTACGGCGTACAGGGCGACCGGGCCAACCAGGAGCTGACACCGCTGCCCATGGCCATCGAGGACGTCAATAGTGACGAGGAGGACCACACCCTGTTTGAGGTCAATCGCCAGAACATTCGCATATTATGAAATAGCCAACACCAACACACGCCAAAGATCTGTGCGGCCGTGGAGCCACTATCAACACAACTCCTCAGCAGACTTGCCTTATTTCGTAGCTATTTAATGCTTTGTAGATTTACGCCGTAGCCGCTAACCCATAGCACATTAGGTCCAATGCCCGGTTCTCCCTCTAACTAACTAAGTAACCAAGATCTGTGCATTTCTCCCCACTCGCAGTTGGTTCAAGTTTAACGAATCAAAAGGAACACAAAACCACTTGTGATAACGATTACGATGATACTGTATGTCTATAAGTAACAGGATGCCGCCGAACGCTGAAGCCCCGAAGGCATTAAAAATCTCAAATTACGGATACTCTCCACTCGCCTCAACGCGTATCTGTTCCATATTAATAAATGTTATATTAAATGTACTCGGTATTCTGTTTATTTTCCGCACTTTCATAAGACACTAGCTATCGTAAAGGTACAATTAGGCATACAATTAGACTTAATACAGTTTGATGGGCTTAACGATAGGCTGGTTACAGGTTACAGGCAGTACACTACACACAGAAAGAAATGCACTCACTTGGACTTAACAACTAGGATCACATAAATAATTTATTAACAATACTGCGACTGCGACTGCGCCTGCGGCTGTCCCGCCGAACAATAAGAAAAACCAGGAGGAGGAGCTTACAACTACCACTAACACTAAACTTGAGCTTCGCTAATGTGTTACATTTGTGGTTGGCACTGTAGTTTTTGTAATATTCGCGCTCTCTGCTCTCCGGCAGAGTCGGATCTAGAGACTAAGACTGGTGTGGGCAGTGATCGGGCGGACGGTCATCCTCATCAGATCATGCTGCCGAACATCCGTTTGCCGCGAGTCAACACCAGACTGACCACCATCACGGTCAGCAGGAAGAACACCAGGCTGAGGAACGTGGTGATGAAGCGGCATCTTTGGCGGAACTTCTTCTCCTTCTCCATTTTCAGGCGCAGCTGCTCGGCCCGCGGCAGGTCGAGGGTGAAGTCGGATTCGGGTCGTGACGATGGCTGTGGAGGGGAAATAAATAAATGTAAATAGATTAGGATATCTTTCTTAAATAAATTGGTTTTAAGGTATTTATTTAAATATGTTTATTTTATACTTTAAAGGATAAGATAATTTTTTTTATTAAATGTTAAATTAGTGTGATTTTTCATTTAAAGAAACACGTTTCTGTATCTAAACTAAAATAGTCTTAGAAAATTATATTTAAATTAAATTCTTTTATGATCCGTTCCTAAATTTTAAGACATTCTCTCCAATTTATAAGCTTTAATAAGGCCCAAAGCCATACGTTAGAGTTCGACTGTAAATGCCACTTGGGCATGTAATTAAGTTAATTAATATTTGATGATATAAGCGTTTTGGGGCTTATGTAAATTTCTGGCCATCAGCGACGACGGCTGACGATCTCCTCTTGACATTGATTATGACCATTTTAATCGCACATAATCGCATCGATCCTATTTGATCGGCAAAGCGAGTCGAAGAGCCGGCACAAAGCTAAGGCTCGACGCGTCGCTGTGTTTATCTTCCCAGCATTTCAGGTCACCAAGTGTTTAGCCATAAATCACGGCCCAAACATCATGGGCCGGCCAATATTTGCAGTTGAGCACACAGGGCGTGGTAGCATGCTAAAATATAAGTAAGACAACAGCAGCACAACAACAACATTAACAACAACAAAAAAAGGGCTCCAACGCACAGCAATTTGACCCACTGAGCTTTGTTTTCTTCGCTTTTGTTGCTTCGCCTGCGAGCATCTTCATTTCTGTTCGTGCTCGTCGCCTCACTTTTTAGCGACACAACCTTGAAATCTTTTTTCAGTAACAGCGAAAAAAAAAGGCAAAAGCAGACTTGAAACAAAACGTTAACAGTTTTTGTTAATGCCTTTTTTCGTACTTTTTACTTTTTTTTGTATCCGATTCTCGCTAAACATGTTAAAAGTTATGAAACACTTTTGGAAATTTCACCTAGACAGGTGCATTAGCATGACACATTCAAATGTCTGAAGCCTGAGAGGCTCCCTGAATAAAAAATAAAATAAACTGCTACACATTCTGCAACTTCCGGCGGAAGTAAAGTAATTTCCGCGCAGTGAAATTACATCTGCCATCAGAGTTTATTCTGGAAAGAGCAGGCATATGCAAAAGTTCTGTTTCTGCCCGGCCAAAAGTTGTTTCAAATGAAACACTCGACTGGGCCTAAGAGCGCTATGGAATCGCTTATCGAATTTCAAGATATATTCAGCTGCAAACGACCGAGTGAAAGCGGCGTATACGCAATGCGGTCATTAAAAGGGCATTCAAGTGTAATTTTGTGTGTGTCTGGAGTGCTTTCAACACCACACACACACACATTTATCTCACATGTATGTAATTGAGCTGAGGCAAGCAAACAATTTTGCCTGCAAAAATTTGTGCACACCTATTTTTGCATTTTATTGTGATTGTGACGGGTTTTGGATTTTTTTCCCCTTTTTTTGTTGTGCGGTATGCCTCATCTGCATTGTTTTCGATCCGGGTGATCATTCCTTTTTCTGCTCAGCCGATTACAGTAAACACTGGGTTTGCTAAACCTTAAACAAAGCCCAAAATGCATATGAAATAAGTTTCACTTTTGTGTAATCATAAATAAAGATCGACCCAAAGGGAAGTAACAGACTTAAAGTTATCCTCAACTCTTAATTTTCCTCAAATTTTATTCTTAAGTTTTTCATAATTTTTCAGATTAATTCGATATTGAAAATGCCAAAGAAAATGTAAGAAATAAGATGCGTAACGTCATATGATTTTTCTATAAATGTGACTTAATGTGTTCCTTATCAAGGATTTAAAAAATACTAATAAAACATGAAAGGACATTAAATCCACAGTTTCTATACCTTTACACTGTCCAGTATATGAACCCTGAACCCTGAACCCTGAAAAAGTACAAAAACATTGGCTTAAAACTTTAAAACAAATTTAAAATAATTCCTTCAGGCGTCTTAAATGAATATATTAATCATCTGAGATTATTATTACATAATTAGTGCCACTTAGCGGATAACAACTGTATTCCGAGTTCGAGAAACACACACACACACACACACAATTCGAAATGAGAAATTGAAATGAACACAAGTTTGCGGTACATTTTTTTGCCTTCCGGCTTCTTTTCTCTCCCTTTTTGATGATTCGCTTGTCTGAGGTTAGTGATGCTTTTCAAAGTCGAGGGAAGCGGTGTATATGTATATACATATGTACATACATATAAACATGCGAGTATATATGGTTATTACCGACGCTGTTTATCAGTCAAAGTACTGTGAAAAGGCAAGACGTAATCGGCAAACGATGACGCGAGTCGAGCCGGAGTCCGGAGGCTGTGGGGCAGTTACCGCATTCCGGCATTTGCAAGTGTATCGGCCTCTATCAGCGATACACCGCAGAAAAAAAAACGAAGATCTTAAATGATGATTGATAGACTAACAATTCAAATTAAAAAAAAAAAACTTGATCTTAGTCTGTTAAGATTGGTCAAAAGACAAGCGTAGTAGAATTTTTGTGTCTTAAATCGAATATAAAAATGTATTTGCTTATTTCAAGAATTTAAGTTGAAGATAAAAAATAAAAGATTAAATACTTTTGATTTAATTATATGATGATCGATGATTGGTGGTTGCTAATTCAATACCAAAAACCAAAGCTTACGATGCTTAAATAATGAATCAATAAGGATTAAACACAGGTTCACAGACAATAGTAAATTTAATTGATTTATTAGAAACCAATATAAATAATGCATACGAGTTTTGGGGGTAATATTTAAACAGATGATGACTAGCGAAGTTTTTTTGTTTTTTAATTTAAAAATGAGCAAAGCGGTATAATTGTTGCATAATATAAAAACAACTCCTACAGTTTCTTTAAAAGGTTTAGTAATTACTACCTTTTATAAGATAAAAGTTAAACTTTTTTCCGTCAATTACAAATATTTTTAATATTCTTATAACATCTTTATAAAAGTTTTAATATTTTCTTTCTATATGTAAAGTGGTGTTCCTTCATCAAAGAATGGTAATTAATATCACTGGACCACGGGATTAGGATTTTTTTTATTATTATCATAATTTATAATTTGTTAAATAAACTTATTTGATTCATTTGAAATGCAACATTTTCGGTTCGATTTTAATTATTGTTTTTAAATGTTAAGCATCCTCTAATTCATAATTCTCTCCTGAATTACTCGTTTTACTATACAAATGAATCGTTTCTTTTCACCAAATGAACCCCAAATAAATGTTAATATTTTTCCTCCGTGCATGTATTGTTTTTGGCATCCCCTGTGGGCCTGTGGGTGAGTTCGAGTGTAACGGTTTTATTGGCTCGATGTGGCAAATGAAGTGCAATCGTGGTGTTAGCCGCCGTGGGCGGAGATGAATTGAATCTGGCCCCCGGGGGCCGAAGTGCCGGAATAACTTGCTGATTTTAACGCCGGGGGAGACGCCTATCCCATCGGCTAATTTGCAAATGATGCCACACACCAACACGCTCAAGCT
>VNJS01008566.1:0-21250 GCA_008042575.1 Drosophila watanabei
AGATTTGCTTTAGCATTTTGTAAAACTTTTAGAAAACTATTGCCAGCGATAGGCCTGAAAAATATTTTATGGTAACTAAAGTGTTTTAAAGCTTTAATAATTTCTTGTTTTATTTAGTTCTTTCTGCAATTTTAGCTAACCATTTTGATTTGAATTCTTTCTGTGGGAAAGCATCCACAACCGACACGAACGACGACTATCCAAAGACTAATATTGTGTTGTTGATGATTATGAATAGTTCTGGTTTTGGATTTCCATATATCCCGATCGTGTCCAAAGAAACCGTAAAACTAGCGAAATGACCACCTGTGAGGGGTTTGTGTCAAAAGCATCAAAGCCAGGTGTAAGGAAGAAATAAGCCTCTGAAATAATGTTAACATAATGTAATCCTCTTTTTTTTTAAACATCAAAAAACTAGTAAAATCAAGTAGAAACTAAGCAGAAATATTCGCATGTCAGTATAAAACAAAGCGTGCAAAAATCCAGTTTTTGTTTTTGGATATTATTATCGTGTTTTGTTAGCATTAATATACATATTCGCACTAAGTCTATTGATGTCTGATAAACTGGATCTATTAATGTATGAATTTCAAGTTAGATGTGAATAGAAGATGCTGCAGGCTTCTCTCCTCTTCGACTGAGTTCTTGGCTGCCCAATCTTCGCCGAAAAGTAGACTTTTGTTTCTTGAGCTTTTAAAATTTCACCATACTTTTCAGTTTCTAATTATCAAAAATTTATTGCAATCATAGATGGATGCTTGTTTGTCATTTACTTAAAACACAACAAGATTAGCTTCTAATTCCTCTTTGTTTTCTTCTTGGGGCTTTCTGAGGGCTTCGAGCTCCTGCGGCACACAGAGAGCAGCAGCAGTATAGGCAGCAGGATCACCACGAAAGCCAAACCAACAATGTCCAGGAGATAGAACTGGTACCAGGGAAGCTCTACTCCAGCGGAGACTATGTGGGGAGCCCCACGGTGCTCGATCACATAGTTGATCCAGTACATTGCCGTATCCATTGCACTTAGAGGTCGATCACGAAACACTTTAGATGCTTGCTTCATATTGTTCCAGTACTTCGGGTTCTCGATCAGCTCCACAAGGGTTTCCCTGAGCTCTTCCTCCGTCACCTTCCTGTAATCCAGATCCAATAGGTAGCCCGCCTTCTTGCCCTGGTTGATGTGATGGTACTGATCAGCGTATACAGCCATGCCGAGCATCGGGACTCCATAGTGCATCGCCTCCATGACGCCATTGGTGCCTCCATGACTGATGAATACCTTCACATTGGGATGTGCCAGGATATCAGCTTGAGGCAGCCAGCTCTTCACCATAACATTTGAGGGAAGATTGGACACTGACTCGTCCTCGAACTTCCACAGGACACGCTGCTTGAGGCTACCGAAAACGTCCAGGAATATCTTGCGCTTTTCAGGTGGCATTTCGGCACTGCGCACCTGTGAGCCTGAATATTAAAGTTTTAAGTACTTTAGAAATAGAAATACAAAAAGGATAATCTCTAAGCTCACCCAGACTGAAGTAAATAGCTCCATGGGTAGCCCCATCCAGGAACTGTTGAATATCCTCGGGCAGGGGCTTAGGGGGAAGAATGTGCAGGCCAGCACATTGAATCATGTTGTAGGAAACGGGTCTGGCGGAGAACAGGGGAACGTGGCTGTTCAGCAGAATGGCGGAGATGTTCCTCTCCAGCTCCTTGATGGTGGGAACTCTGTCAAGGCTCTTGGAGAAGTGCTTCTGCAGAATGGCATCTTGGCGGGGATAATAGGAGAACTCTCTGAGAAGGTCCTCGAAGCCACTAAAGACCACATTGTGCACACGTTCCCACAGAGTCATCTTGTCATTGTATGGCAAGTAAACGTGGGGAACATATGCCCAAGGAGAGACTACTCCAAACAGCTGGGATTGGTAGTTGGCATAGCCGTAGGTCGCGATGGTTATGACAGGAATCTGATAGAGGTGCCCCAGGATGAGGGATCCCTCGTTGAAGAACTGCTCCGCTAAAAGGAGATCGTACTTCCCCACCTTATCCGTGGCATTGATAAGTGCCTGAACCTCTGGCTGCTGGAAGGCAAAGTCCGTGGTGGCGACTCCCAGGATATTAACCATGCGGAGGAAGGTCAGGTTGTCCACATCGGTCATCTCCAGCACGCTGTCCCTCTTGGTAAGCGCTTGAACTAGTGAATACAAGAATTTAGGTTTTTCATTTAAAATGGTAAGAATTACACCTACTTTCTGGCCAGATTTCATACGGCGGAATTGTAATTTCCTTGTAGTTTGGTCCGAGATTTTCCTTGGCCATTGATATGGAAGTGATGAAGGTGACTTCATGTCCTCGTTTGACGAGCTCCCGAATGATGGCATTGGTCATCATGGAGTGGCTTTTGGCGGGAAAGAAGAAGGTGGACAGGATGCGGTAGCCAGCATTCAAGTCCAGTTGGAGAAGAGTCACCAGACTCAGGAGCAGGATGTGCAGGACACTCCATAATTGCTGTTGAAATCAGGTAGGAAATATGCATAAAAAGGGAGACTAAAGTAACCAGATTTGCTTTAGCATTTTGTAAAACTTTTAGAAAACTATTGCCAGCGATAGGCCTGAAAAATATTTTATGGTAACTAAAGTGTTTTAAAGCTTTAATAATTTCTTGTTTTATTTAGTTCTTTCTGCAATTTTAGCTAACCATTTTGATTTGAATTCTTTCTGTGGGAAAGCATCCACAACCGACACGAACGACGACTATCCAAAGACTAATATTGTGTTGTTGATGATTATGAATAGTTCTGGTTTTGGATTTCCATATATCCCGATCGTGTCCAAAGAAACCGTAAAACTAGCGAAATGACCACCTGTGAGGGGTTTGTGTCAAAAGCATCAAAGCCAGGTGTAAGGAAGAAATAAGCCTCTGAAATAATGTTAACATAATGTAATCCTCTTTTTTTTTAAACATCAAAAAACTAGTAAAATCAAGTAGAAACTAAGCAGAAATATTCGCATGTCAGTATAAAACAAAGCGTGCAAAAATCCAGTTTTTGTTTTTGGATATTATTATCGTGTTTTGTTAGCATTAATATACATATTCGCACTAAGTCTATTGATGTCTGATAAACTGGATCTATTAATGTATGAATTTCAAGTTAGATGTGAATAGAAGATGCTGCAGGCTTCTCTCCTCTTCGACTGAGTTCTTGGCTGCCCAATCTTCGCCGAAAAGTAGACTTTTGTTTCTTGAGCTTTTAAAATTTCACCATACTTTTCAGTTTCTAATTATCAAAAATTTATTGCAATCATAGATGGATGCTTGTTTGTCATTTNCCCAAGATTAGCTTTTAATTCTTCTTTGTTTTCTTCTTGGGGCTTCCTGAGGGCTTCGAGCTCCTGCGGCACACAGAGAGCAGCAGCAGTATAGGCAGCAGGATCAGCGCCAAAGCCAGACCAACAATGTCCAAGAGGTAGAACTGGTACCAGGGAAGCTGAACTCCAGCGGAGACTATGTGGGGAGCCCCACGGTGCTCGATCACATAGTTGATCCAGTACATCGCCGTGTCCATTGCACTTAGAGGTCGATCACGGAACACCTTGGATGCCTTCTGCATATTGTTCCTGTACTTCGGGTTCTCGATCAGCTCTAGCAGCAGTCCTTTGAGCTCTTCCTCCGTCACCTGCCGGTAGTCCAGACCCAAGGCATAGCCCGCCTGCTTGCCCTGATTGATGTTCATGTGCTGATCACAGTAGACTGGCATTCCCAGGATGGGAACTCCATTGTGCACTGCTTCCTGGGTGCCAAAGAGTCCTCCATGGGCAATGAATACTTTAACATTTGGGTGTGCCAGGATGTCAGCTTGAGGCAGCCAACTCTGCACCTTCACATTGGCTGGAAGATTGGGCAGTGTCTCGTCCTCGAACTTCCATAAGACACGCTGCTTCAGACTGCCAAAGACATCTAAGAAAACTTTGAGCTTTTCAGGCGGGAGATCGGCGCTTCGTACTTGGGAGCCTAAGAGAGGGAATTCAGATTATTGTTAGAAAAATGAAGCTTCAAGTGATTTAAATTGACTTTACCAAGACTGAAGTATATGGCTCCATGGGTGGCTCCATCCAGGAACTGCTTCAGATCCTCCGGCAAGGCCTTGGTGGGCTGGATGTGCAGTCCTCCAACCTGAATCATGTTGTAGGAAGTGGGTCTGGGTGAGAACAGAGGCATGTAGCTGTTCAGCAGAATGGCGGAGATGTTCCTCTCCAGCTCCTTGATGGTGGGAACTCTATCGAGTTTATTGGAGAAGTGTTTCCTGAGGACGGCGTCCTGCTTTGGGTAATAGGAGAACTCCCTTACGAGATCCTCGGCAGCGCAGATGGCCACATTTCCTATGCGTTCCCACAGGGACATCCGGTCAGTGTAAGTCTCGTAGGCGTGAGGAACATACGACCAGGGAGACACCACTCCAACCAGCTGGCTGAGGTAGTTGGCATAGCCGAAGGTGGAGACGGTGATCATGGGTATCTGGTAGAGGTGCCCCAGGATGAGGGCTCCCTCGTTGAAGAACTGCTCCGCTAGAAGGAGATCGTACTTTCCCACCTTATCCTTGGCGTTGATCACAGCCTGAATCTCTGGCTGCTCGAAGGCAAAGTCCGTGCTGTGGATGCCCATCAGCTGGGCGAGGCGTAGGAAAGTCAGATTGTCCACATCGGTCATCTCCAGGACGGTGCTCTTCTGGGTCATCTCCTTGACTGAGGGATATATCATATATTTTAGTTATATTTATATTTTGAAGTTATACTCGCTCTTACTCTCTGGCCAGAAATCGTACTTCGGAATCACAATTTCCTTGTAGTTGGGTCCCAGCTTCTCCTTGGCCAAGGAGAAAGGTGTGATGAAGGTGACTTCATGACCTCGTTTCACCAGTTCCCGGATGATGGCATTGGTCATCATGAAGTGACTCTTGCCGGGAAAGAAGAAGGCAGCCAGGATGCGGGAGCCAGCACCCAAGTCCAGCTGCTGAAGAGCCAACAGACTTAGAAGGAGGATGTGCAGGGTACTTCTTAGTTGCTATGAAGTAAAAATTCAATAAGTTAACATTGTGTTTACTTTAAACCTATCTGGTTTCGTGATATAGTAATAACTCAGGCGATCTTGAAGCCTTATCTTATCTCTGTCAGACTATTAACACAGGTTGATAAACAGTGGCATAATTTTTCATTTCACCTTTCTGCTTTTTTTGTTTACTGAGAACTTTAAGCTTTCTAGGCACAGTTTATTAACCTTTGACTTTGTTTTGTTTTGGTTTTTTTTAGTGTCAAAAAAGCTTTGAAAGCTTCAAGATCTTTAATTAATTCGTTTAGTTCAAAGTTAACAAACCATTTTGATGCTATTCTGGGAGCTAAAGAATCGACAACCGACGCGAACGACGACTCTCCGACGACTGTAAACTGTTGATAATAAATAGTTTAGATTGGGTTTCTCAGGTAGCTCGACTTTGGGCTTCGTGTCCGGAATCGAGAGAGCCGAGTGCCACTCGGAGATATCTCGTCGGAGTAATAGTAATCTTCAAAAACAGCAAAGTCATTCTACAAAATATATTGTAAATACTGATAGCTGATAGGTAGCCACTACAAATGTAAGTCATGTAAAAACAAGCACATCTTTTACAGAGATTCTTTCCTCATAATAAAACACTTGACCTTCAATTTAATAATTTCAATTGAAAATACTTTAAATTGAAGATAATTCTGTTATTTCATTAAGTGGTGAAATAAGCTGGAATATTAATTTGTATTTGCAGCTATTCTATTCAAGAATGTTCCTAAATATTTCAGTTGATAAGCAAATACTTATTCTGTAATCTAAATAAACTCTCATTCCAAGTGAGATGTAAATATTTACTAAAATAAATATAATAATATACATAAACAAATATTTTCAACCCAGCAAGATTTACATTATAAAATGCTTTAATTTTATTTTATTATCATTATTTACATTATAAAACAATGCCAAATCTATTCGAGAACTGAGAGGAAAGATTACAAAACTGATATGGAATTATCAGTACAATTATTACAAGCAAATATATTACAGATCCAGTCAAAAGAGTGTCTTTATTTTAAACAATAATATACACTTTCTCCTGTTCTAATTTGACTTCGCCTTCAGTTTGTGACTCTTCATCGACTTGGAGCTCCTCCGACAGATCATAGTTAAAGCAATAATAGGCAGCAGGATCAGCGCCAAAGCCAGGCCAACAATGTCCAGGAGGTAGAACTGGTACCAGGGAAGCTGTACTCCAGCGGAGACCATGTGGGGAGCCCCACGGTGCTCGATCACATATTCGATCCAGTACATCGCCGTGTCCATGGCGCCGAGGGGTCGATCGCGGAACACTTTGGATGCCTTCTGCATATTGTTCCTGTACTTGGGATTCTCGATCAGCTCCAGAAGGCTTGCCCTGAGCTGTGCCTCCGTGACTGTACGGTAGTCCAGACCCAAGGCATAGCCCGCCTTCTTGCCCTGATGGATGTTTAGGTGCTGATCAGAGTAGACTGGCATGCCCAGAATGGGAACTCCGTTGTGCACCGCTTCCTGGGTGCCAAAAAGTCCTCCATGGGCAATAAAAACTTTCACGTTGGGATGTGCCAGGATATCAGCTTGAGGCAGCCAACTTTGCACCTTCACATTGGCGGGAAGATTGGGCAGTGTCTCGTCCTCGAACTTCCACAGAACCCTCTGCTTGAGGCTACCAAAGACATCTAAGAATATCTTGCGCTTTTCAGGCGGCATATCGGCACTGCGTACTTGGAAACCTGACAATTTCAGTTGTAAATTATATAGAAATTCCAAAGATAATACCCCCACACTCACCCAGACTGAAGTATATGGCTCCATGGGTGGCTCCATCCAGGAACTCCTGGAGATCCTTTGGCAGAGCCTTTGGCGGTTGAATGTGCAGTCCTCCAACCTGAATCATGTTGTAGGAAACGGGTCTGGGCGAGGCCAGGGGCATGTAATTGTTCAACAGGATCGCTGAGATATTCCTCTCCAGCTCCTTGACTGAGGGCACTCGGTCCAACAGCTTGGAGAAGTGCTTCTGCAGGATGGCGTCCTGCTTGGGATAATAGGAGAACTCCCGCATGAGATCCTCAATGCCACTGTTGGCCACATTCCCGATACGCTCCCAGAGGGTCATCCGATCGCTGTAGGGCATGAAGGCGTTTGGGACATAGGACCAAGGCGACACTATGCCCACCATCTGGCTGAAGAAGTTGGCGAAGCCGTAGGTCGAGGTGGTTATGACGGGAATCTGGTAGAGGTGTCCCAGGATGAGGGCTCCCTCGTTGTAGAACTGCGGTGCTATCAGGAGATCGTACTTCCCCACCTTATCCTTGGCATTGATTAATTCCTGGACGCCCGGCTGCTCGAAGGCGAAGTCTGTGCTGCGCAGACCCATTATATAGACCAAGCGGACGAAGGTCAAGTTGGGCAAATCGCTCATCTCCAGAACGGTTTTGGTCCCGGTCAGTTCCTGAGCTAAGAGATAATGTTTAGTGATTAGCTTTTGATTAACGGGTTACAACGAAGCTACTAATCTTACTTTCTGGCCAGAAATCGTACTTCGGAATCACAATTTCCTTGTAGTTGGGTCCCAGCTTCTCCTTGGCCAAGGAGAAAGGTGTGATGAAGGTGACTTCATGGCCTCGTTTCACCAGTTCCCGGATAATGGCATTGGTCATCATGAAGTGACTCTTGCCGGGAAAGAAAAAGGCTGCCAGGATCCGAGAGCCAGCACCCAAGTCCAGCTGCTGAAGAGCCAACAGACTAAGTAGCAAGATGTTTAGTGTACTCCTTAGTTGCTATGGGATAAAATTGATAAAGTGATATTAATTATAATAATAATAATAAATACTAATTCACAATAATATATGTGGGGCAACCGATTAATTTCCTGACAGAAAAGTAAACAAACCATTTTGACTTTGAATTATTTTTGGTATCCGACACGAGCAAAGACTTTTCGGCGACTAATAAATAGTTTTACTTTTAGTTTTCATATGGCTATATCTTTGTATATATAAATCGGGTCTATAAAGCCCGTGACATTTGTAAAGAGGAAATTTTTAACAAAAGCCAGAAGGTCAAGGGCCAGGAACCTTGGATCAGTAGCTCATTAAACTAAAGTAATCTTTAACAGAGCTCTCACTTAACCAAAGAAAAAAAATATCATTCTTGTTTTATTGTAAAATTTTCCATAGTTTTATAGTTTCTTTTTATTTTGTATAACATAATTTAACTTGAAGGTAATTTATGTGTTTTGTGTGATTTGACTCGTCTGGATTTATTTTTAAACTTTTTGATTTAAATGGAAAGAGAAATTGCCAAATTCTGTGGTCCGATTCTTAAAGGCTTCTCTTCTCTTTACTATTTCTCACTCACATTTGATAAATTCTTGTTTCGCTGATAAGCCAAAATTGCCTTACAAATTATTTAAAATTCTTTACCTTACCTTTTTTTAATTATAATATTTAATATTCAAAGTTCTTTTTTTTGTTGTTATTTTTTATCATAAAATATAATATTCAAATTAAGTTTAACTAACCATTTCACAGCTCTAGAAGAAAAACGTTTCACATCCACCTCGAACTGCAATTCGCGAGCGACTGTGATTAGAAACTAATGGCTGAATTTGATTATAAGATGCTCGAGCGATTATTTAATAGAAGAAACTCGTTTTAAGGGGTAAGCTGAGTCTCTCTGGAAGCCCCTACAAAAGTATTCAATGAATAATATGTGCGATTCATGTGGAGAACTAGATTTGCTTCTGACAGGTAATCAAAGTAATCTATTCACAGGGAAACAAGCTGCTAAACATGTTTGAATTATTGAATATAATTACAATTAAAATAAATTACGTATTTTAAAAGAGAAAACGAAAAGATTTCCCTTTTAAAATTGATGCTTTTTTGTTGGGTTTTTTACTTTATTTTTAATTTTTAAAGTTGTATCTATTACAAGTCCTTAGAAGTCACAAACTGGGACTCTAATATATTACCACTTAAATTCAAGGTTTGCAAGGTTAAGTAAGCCTAGAAATATGTAGTGTTTTCCGATACATTCGTTTGCTCTACTTTATTTAATTTAATGGTGAAATAAGCTGGAATATTAATGTGTATTATTTGCTGCTCTTCTACGGAATGTTCCTGAATACTTTAGTTGATAAGCACATATTTATTCTGTAATCTAAATGAAGTCTCATTTCAAGTAAGATGTTATTATTATTAACCAAAATAAATAGATAAATAAAATAGTTTAAAATAGTTTAGTTTAAAATAGTTTGGAACTTAGCTGAATTTACATTATAAAATGATTTCTGATTTTTTTATTATAATTCACATTATAAAAAAATGCCTAATCTATTTGAGAATTGAGCGCAATGTTACAAAACTGATAAGGTGTTATCAGTACAATTATATTACAAGCAAACACATATTACAGATCCATTCAAGAGAGTGTCTTTATTTTAAACAATAATATACAATCTATTCTGTTCTAATTATATTTATTTATTGAAGACAAACTATTCGTGTTTAATATTTTTTTTAAATGTTTTGTTTTTTTCTCGATCAATATCAAAAGATATATATATATATTTTTATGACCGAAAATGACTCCTTCATTTATGGCTAGAATTCTAAAGAGTTACTCATTCTTAGTTTTCCTTAGCTTCTTGCAACTGCCCACCAGCAATCGAATGACCAGCCAAATGGTCAGGATTCCAGCTATCAGAATCACCACAACAAAGGCTAAGACATCCAGCAGATAGAACTGGAACCAGTTGAGATCCAGGCCAGCGGATCGCATGTGCGGAGCTCCTCCGTGCCGGATGACGTACTCGATCCAATAGACGGCCGTTCGGCGAGGCTCCTGCGGGCGGTCCCTGAAGATGTTCGACACCCGCTGAATGTTCTCCTTGTAGGTTACATTGTGAAGGAGTTGGAGCAGGGAGTGCCGCAGGCTCTCCTCGGTGATGGACTGAAAATGCAGGTTAATGGCATAGCCCCCCCGAACGGCCTGGTTTATGTTCAGATGCTGAAAGATAAGTGTTTCCATTATCCTGATTCCTTTTTGTTGCAAACTGCTCTCCAGTGCTCACCTGGTCACAGTAGATGGGAATCCCCAGCATGGGCACCGCATAGTGGACACCCTCCTGCGTGCCTAGGAGGCCGCCGTGGGTGATGAACACTTTGATGTGGCGATGAGCCAGGATATCCGGCTGGGGCATCCACTTCCGTACCATCACATTCCCTGGCAGCTGGCCAATGCTCTCGTCCTCGAATTTCCAGAGGACCGGCTGCTGGAGGGAGCCGAATACCCGCAGGAACAGGCGCAGCATCTCCGGTGGCATGTCCTTGCTCTGGACATTGCTGCCCAGGCTGAAGTAGATGGCGCCTGCTTCGCCGGCTCCGTCTAAGAAGTCCTGCATGTCCTGGGGGAGAGCCTTGGGTGGATATATGTGCATCCCACCCACTGGCACCATGGCGTCCACCGTGGGACGTGCCGTGGTCATTGGTGCATGACCGTTGAGTAGCATCACCGAGATTTCGCGTTCCATGTGCCTAATCTTCGGCACCTCAGCTGCAAGAAAAAAGGATAATTGATTTAATGGATTGATAGGTAGCTTTAACTTACCCAGAACGGGACCGAAGAACTCCCTTGCCACCGCATCCATCTTGGGAGAGTAGCTAAGGAGCCTGTGAATATCCTGGTACAAGGATGCATACGAGTTCCTCACCCTCTCCAGGAAATTCATACGGTCCGTGAAAGGCGAGAAACCTTGAGGTACGAAGGACCAAGGCGAGATCAGACCCATCATCTGGCTCAAGCTGCTCTCGTAGCCCAAGGTGTTTGTGGTCACCACGGGAATCTTATAGATTCTGGCCAAGGCTAAGAAGGCTTCCTGATAGAACTGCTCCGCCAGGAGGAGATCAAAGACTCCTTCTGTCTGCTTGGCATGGATGAGAGCCTGCACCTTGGGCTGCTTGAGGGCGTGCTCCGTGGTCTTGAGACCTATGATCTCGAGCATGTTCAGGAAGTCATGGCCTTTCAGACGGGTCAGCTCGAAGAGGTGCTCGGCTTTAAAGTTCTGCTTGACTGGATTGGGAGTTTTGCCAGTGATTGTTATAGATTAGTTCTTCTTAATATTTAATTTTACTCACCATCGTGCCAGTAGTCATATACAGGTTCTATTAGGATCTCCGTAAAGTTCTCGCCCAGCTTTTCCTTCTCCAGAGTAAAGGCCGTGATCATGGTAACCTGGTGGCCACTTTCAACGAGTTCCCTCATCAGTGCATTGTGCATCATGAAATGCGATTTGCCTAGATTAGGAATATATTTATATTGGAATAGGTTCGGAATAATATGTTTTATTTGGGGTAAACATTACCTGGATAGGCGTACACGGCCAGAATCTTGGCTCCTTCCGCTGATTTTAGCTGAGAGAAGCTCGCAGCTAGAAGAAGTCCGCAGATCAGGGAAAACTGCATTGTGGGAATCCTTTATATTTAAAGTTTTGATTGCAGGAAGTGTACTTTCTTTCTCTGCTGAAAATTAAAAGATGAAAACTACTTCTTACTGTTTGCTTTGCAATGATCTTTACTGCAAATAAAAATCATTAAAAAAAATCCTAAATAAAACCTCTTAAAGAACTTAACAAACCATTCGGTTCTTTATTTTTTAGGCACCCGACAAGTTCGACGATTTTCCCGCGACTAATGAATAGTATTAGTTTTTATTTCCAGATAGCTATATATCTATATATATTAGGCGAGTTCAGAGAGCCCATTAAATTTGCAAAGCGGCAAAACGTGCTGCCTGCTCTAGTTTTGGGGATACATTTCCATTGGCAAATGAGCGCGATTTCCACAATTATCTTTGATGTTTGATCATACTATTTTATTATTTGGTTTTTGAGTATGTATATTTTACACTCAATAAATAACTCACAAATTTGTTGTATTTACCATATCTTTAATTTTTAAAAGCCCCAAGGGTACCAATCCACATCTGAATCAAACTAAAACTCTCGAACGACTGCGATAAGAAACATTTATGTTGGCTAATTTGTTTAAAATATGCTCGATTTCTTTATAGTGAACAACCCGTTCTTGAAAGGGGCAGCCGAGCCTCTTTAAAATCCCCTACGAATGTATTCCGTAAATAATAAATAAGAGTTTCAAGCGGAGAACTAGATTTGGGGGAGGAAGCTACTTAACCTGTTATTTGGATAATAAAATATATTCTAAGTTATAATGAAAGGTAATAATATTTTGTTTCTTATTTTATACTTTAGTATTTTGGTAAAAATTAATATTAATAAAACAGAATGAAATGAGCTCGACATATTTAATAAATATGCCCAAAAGATGCACAATTATATGGGCTCTCTTGAAAATTGGGGCTCTTTTGGGGTGCACTAAATATTGGGACTGTGTTCAATTAAAGCCTACTTTTAAGCAGTTCAACGAAGATGATGTCATTGAACGAGTTTGCACCAAAATTATCCTCCTACTGCTGCATTCTGTGTGCCTGTTATTTCTTATCTTATATTGCACTGTTGGGACAATATGGCATTTTTTCGAACAATTTAATTTGTCTGTTTCACCGATTCGTGTAACAGGCGATCAGAAACCAGGAGAACATTGACAGAAACTGGTATAAACTGGTATAAACTGTTATAATTTATGTTATGCTCATATGAAGATTTATACCTTTTTCTTGCGTACAGCAACCACATTATTACGACATCAACATGTTTACGACGAGAACAATACTTTTCCAATCAAATTCTCCGAAAATTTAAAAGCAACTTGCCCGCTTTCCAATTTCAGGTAACAGGCGAACAGAAAGCAGCAGGACACGACGAAGATCTGTTATAAACTGTTATAAAAGTGTTGGCCAAATTCGATCGATCGGAATTTGAACCTGCTTTTGATCTTAGCCTGGAAGTAAGCGCAGACTCAAACCACAGTTAAGTTTCACTTTTTTTTACTTTGTTCGACGGGACTTTACCTTTTTTTAAATTCGAATTTATATTTGGCAGTTGAATTCATTCGTTTTTCTTTTTCGAATTATAATTTTGGCTTTTATTAAATTATGTTTTTTTACAGCTTTAACGTTTTTACAATATTAAGTATGATTATTCTAAAATTTATTTGTCATAACTTTGATTAAAAACAACAGAAAGTCTACTGGTTTTTCTTAGCTTTCCTGTGCTTCTTGTCACTGCCCATCAGCAGTCGAATGGCCACCCAAATGGCAAAGATTCCACATAAGGCAATGACGACGACAAAGGCTATGACATCCAGCAGATAGAACTGGAACCAGTTGAGGTCCAGGCCAGCGGATCGCATGTGCGGAGCTCCTCCGTGCCGGATGACGTACTCGATCCAATAGACGGCCGTTCGGCGAGGCTCCTGCGGGCGGTCCCTGAAGATGTTCGACACCCGCTGAATGTTCTCTTTGTAGGTTGCATTCTGGATTAGTTGGAGCAGGCAGTGCCGCAGGCTCTCCTCGGTAATGGACTGGAAGTGCAGACTGATGGCATAGCCACCGAGAACGGCCTTGTTCATGTTCAAGTGCTGGACAAAGAAAAGGAAATATATTTATTTTATATTATTTTAAATACTAGTTGTGTTCCTCTCACCTGGTCACAGTAGAAGGGAATCCCCAGCATGGGCACCGCATAGTGGACTCCCTCCTGTGTCCCGAAAAGGCCGCCGTGGGTAATAAAGACCTTCACGTGGCGATGGGCCAGGATATCTGCCTGGGGCAGCCACTTGCGCACCATCACATTCCCTGGCAGCTGGCCAATGCTCTCGTCCTCGAATTTCCAGAGCACCCGCTGCTGGAGGGAACCAAATACCCGCAGGAACAAGCGCAGCATCTCCGGCGGCATGTCCTTGCTCTGGACATTGCTGCCCAGGCTGAAGTAGATGGCGCCCGCTTCGCCGGCTCCATCCAGAAAGGCCTGCATGTCCTGGGGGAGAGCCTTGGGCGGATAAATGTGCATGCCACCAACTGGCACCATGGCGTCCACCGTGGGACGTGCCGTTGTTAATGGAGCGTGACTGTTAAGCAGCATCACTGAGATTTGCCGCTCCATGTCCTTGACCTTTGGCACCTCAGCTGCAAGGAACAGAGATGATGATTCTCAAGCCAGAAGTTTCTTTTTTAAACTCACCCAAAACAGAGCCAAAGAACTCCCTGGTTACCGCATCCATCTTGGGAAAGTAGTTGAGCAGCCTGTCCAAATCCTCGTAGAGGGAAGCATAGGAGTTCTTAACTCTCTCCAGAAAACTCATGCGATCCGTGAAGGGCATGAATCCATGTGGGACAAAGGACCAAGGCGTGATCAGACCCATCATCTGGCTCATGTGGTTCTCGTAGCCCAAGGTGCTTGTGGTCACCACGGGTATCTTATAGATCTTGGCCAGAGCCAAGAAGGCTTCCTGGTAAAACTGCTCCGCCAGGAGGAGATCAAAGAACCCTTCTGTCTGCTTGGCATGGATGAGAGCCTGCACCTTGGGCTGTTTAAGAGCATGTTCCGTGGTCTTGAGACCTATGATCTCGAGCATCTTCAGGAAATCGTAGTTGGTCATGCGTGTCAGCTCGAACAGGTGCTGGACTCCAAAGTTCAGCTTGACTGGATTGGGATTTCCCGAGTTTATGATAATGGATCTATATGGGCTGATCTGATGGATTTTCACACTCACCATCGTGCCAGAAGTCATATACCGGTTCGATTAAGATCTCCGTGTAATTGTCGCCCAGACGTTCTTTCTGTAGAGAAAAGGCCGTGACCATGGTCACCTGGTGGCCACTTTCAACAAGTTCCCTTATCAGTGCATTGTGCATCATGAAATGGGATTTGCCTAGTCCGGAAATACATGTTGTTTTGGGTTAAAAAGTATATAATTCAGTTGAGAACACATTACCTGGAAAGGCATATACAGCCAGAATCTTGGAACCTTCTGCTAATTCAAGCTGGGAATAGAAGCCCCCAGCTAGGAGTAGTCCACATAGCAGTGGAAATTGCATTGTTTTTACTTTAAAAATAATTTTAAGTCTCCACTTTTAGTTATAATTTCCCAAAGATTAACTTCTTACTTTGGTAAAGGTTGTATCTAATGGTCTAAAATCCACAAAAGCTAGTTCTGCTTGATATATAATTAACATGACAAAAGTAAACAATAGCCATGTTAAAAACAATTCTCATTGAGATTGTAATCAACTCAATTTGTACTCGTAAATGTGCAAATTGTTTACTTTTTTAAAAGATCACTTTGTATATAAAGGCATCAGAACATAGTAACGAAATCGGAAACCAAATGATAGTGCGGGGACTCTATATTTTTTCTTATTATACACTTGCAGGTTTTTATAATTTTAGTCAGAAGCTTGTACTTACTGAAGGAGACCAAAACTTCTAATTAGTTTTATCAGAAAAACCTTCAATGCATGAAATGCAGTGTCATAACATCACAATCCATTTAATAATGTAATGATGTAATGAATGCAGTGTCATAAACTCCAGAATCCATTTAATCACCAGTTGACATTGCAAACATTCATCGAAAACAAATTGTTTACTTTTCCGAAGATTTATTAATATGCAAACCGTCTACCGAAGGCACGTAATCAGCATCTACAGTACACACTCGAAATTAATTGATGTTCGCGTGCCGGAAAAGCTTTTTCACTCGGAATACGGCGGAGAGAATTTCCAAAGAGAATTCTAAGATGCAGCTTCTAGAACCTGCAATTAAATACTGAACTCGGGCTGCAGTTCGATCGCTGTTTTGAGCTGCATTTCTATGCTGAAAAGAGATGCAATCCGACAAATTAAGTGACACACTCTCCTTCTCTCAAGCTTTCTTAGTCGTTTTATTTTCATTTTTCAAACGTATTTTGTTGCATTTTAAGTATTGGGTTGTGTGGGGTTTGGTCCTTAGTAGCTAAGAATTAAGCAATGGATCGTTACATTAAGTGTAATTAAGTCAAGTTATAAAGTTAGAGTTAATGTTAAATATATTAGTATAACCTAATAATGCGATTACTTGTCAACGAACTAACTTACACCTACGAACCCTTTAAATATTCGATACAAATTGTTTAAATTATTCTCGTCTTTATACAAAAATCACATTCGATTCGTTATGTCTTCGTTATGTTCGTGTTACCATAAATGTTTACTGAACTTGGTTCGAGTTCAATTAGGCTTTTAAGTACTAACTTGATATATGCAATTAACAAAACTCCTTCGAGATGGCTTTGCTCGCTTTTCAATTGCAAAGCCTTTTTCCGGCTCGAAGGTGAAGTTTCTTGTGTGGCGAGCAGGCGGCTGATGGTGAGTTATTGGCATTAGTCTAGGCCTTAAAGCTAAGGAGCTTAAGTGAAATTCAATTTGCGGTTGTACGTAGGTCCTGTTCGTCCTGCTCCAGTGTGTTATGTGTGTGTGTGTTGTGTGAACTCTGTGCCGGCTAATTGGGGCCAGTCGTCGAGATAAATGGCCGAGGCGGAAGCTCCTGCTGCAGTTGGTGCCACTCCATATGGTTGAGCATATGGGCGCAGCTCCTCCGCTCCTCCGACTCTCTCCCTCTTTGTGTTGCTTTTCCCAAAAACAAAAAAGTAAACAAAAAGAAACATTCGAGCTGTGATAAATAATTCCCCGATGACTCCTGCGGCGGCACGTGCTCAGAATCTTCACCAACATCCTTGCCTTCCTAGATGTACTTGGATATGTAGCGCTTCTGGATGAGTCGGCCGGCCTTGCGCTTCAGTATGGTGAAGCGTATTAACTGCTAATCGCTGAAGTGCGGCGACTGCGGCGGCACACGTGGGTACAGCTGTTAAAAGAGAGAGACAAAGAGGAGAATGGCGTTTATTCCAGGACCGAGTACGTGGAGCTATTTGGTGGACTCACCCCAAGGAGGTTCCGGGGCACGTAGCCCTCCTCGCCGGCGGCATTGCGGGCCCACCACCACTCGTTCTCGGCATCGTCGCCCTTGCGCAGCACGATCAGCGGCTCGTTCACGTGGAAGGATAACTCATCGCCGTTCTGGGCCTCATACGAGAACACCGAGTACACGTCGCCATTGTGCAGGATGCCCAGCTTCTCCTGAATGCCTGTGGGAGCACAAAAGGATTTACTTAGAATTTTTACAATGGTTACAAGTGGAAGCTTATCCCATGTAAAAAATACAAATTCTAGAAGTTAATTTCCCCTACAACTTGAACCCCTTTTCGTGGAAATCCACTCAGACATCATTTCTAAAGCTCAATTCCTTGAATATCCTTTGAATGAATCCCCCTCAACTTACTGTAAAGATACTCCGAGCAGCCATCGAAGCCCTCCTCATCCTCCTCGCACTTCTCCGCCGGCGTCTCGTGGTCCGAGAGCGTGGAGGCAAACAGACAGGCGCCGCTCTCCACCAGGAACTTGACCATGGACAGGTTGTTGCAGCTGGCGGCACAGTGCAGCGGCGTCCAGCCATCCGAGTCCTGGGCATTCACATCGCAGCCGAATTCCACCAGGAATCTGGAAGCAAGGAAAATGATTAATTAAGGAAACTCAGAAAGAGCTAGAAAAGGACCAAAAAGTGACACCTACTTGACAATGTCAAAATGTCCGGCACAGATGGCATTGTGGAGGGCGGTGATGCCCTCATCGTTGGCCGCACTGGGATTGGCCACCTGCATGGCCGTCTTCTTCACCAGCTCCAGTTCCCCCTCCAAGCTGGCGTCCAAGAGCAGGGCCAAGGGATCAAAGCTGACGCGGCGGGCCAGCTTGGGCTTGTTCCCAGTTCGCTCCTTGATGTTGCTCGTCGTGGTTGTGGTGGTGGTGCCGCCAACTGACGGGGAGGTGGCTCCTGTCTCCTGCTGACCCACCGCTGGGGTCACCATGCGATCTGTCTCATCCGCGCTGGACTCGCCGCCGCTGCTGGGCGAGTGTTGAGGCGAGGCTTCCGGCGAAGCTGTCGTCTTCATCGCCTCTGTTGTTTGTCTCACGGCTGCCGGTTCCGATTTCCGTTGACTCTGGAGCTGCAGCAGCACCGGCTGCTTCGGCTGGCCACCGTTGGAGGTGGCCTTGAGACGCGGCTGCTCGAACAGCGGCTGCTTGCGGATGGTCAGCGGCTTGGCCTTGATGGGCAAGTTGTCGTTGATGTTCAGGGATTGCAGACCAAAGGTGGCCGCCTGCGTCTTGCCAGCTCCCGAGGATGATGAAGCTGCTCCAGTTGTGCCAGTTCCCGCTGCCGTTGGGCCTGTGGCTGTAGCTTCCACTGGTGACGGCTGTTCGGTGGGCGACATCTTGCTGGGCTTTGGGGGCAACGCCGGCCGGGGATCCGTCATAACCACATTGGGCGCCACACGGTTCACCTTGGGGCTGTAGGTGATCATCTTGGGTATGGAGCTGCCACCGCTGGACACCGAATTGGGCGCCACACTGCTGATGGGCTTGCGCGGCGGCACTGCCAGGTTGCTCACTTGAACCTGGAGCGGCTTGGAGGCGGCATTGGAGACGGCCATGGCCACGGATTTGCTCACCGCTCCCAGAGGCATGCTGTGCACCGTGAGCTGCTGCTGGGTGTTGCGCTCCGAAAGGGTCTCGCTGGTCACCGAGATCTCGTTCTTCTTCTGCTGCTGATCCTGGTGGCTGCTTTCCTTGGCCGCCGCCTGCTGCTGCTGCTGCTGCTGTTGGTTGAGCTTGCTGATCAGGGCGGAGGCCGAGCTGCTGCTGCTGCTGGAGGAGGAGATGCTCTTCGGTATCTTGCTGGCTGAAGCTGGCGGGGAGGTGGCTGTTGCCGCTGCTGCTGCTGTCGTTGCTGCTGCCTCGGCTGCTGCTTGGGCTGCCGCTGCTGCTGCTGCTGCCGCTTCTCGATCCCTCTTCTTAGGTCCCACCTCCGCGTAGATATGTGTGGTACTGTCCATGGCCTCGGTCTGTGCCTGCTTGCGCAACTCCGCCTCCGACTTGGACTTCTTTGCCAGCTTCGACTCATCGCTCTCGCTGCTGGAGCTGGCCACTGGCGCTGGCACGGACACGGGCACAGAGCCCGCAAAGAAGCCACTGTTCTTGACATGCGTCAGGTCCTGGATAAGCTGATTCTGCTGGTTGGTATTGGCCGTGGCCGCCGCATGCTTCATGCCGCCACTCAGATAGCTGGCCGTGCTGGTGATGGTCGACTTCTGGGGCGTGTGGATGAAGGGCTCCACGGCGGCCACATTGCCGCGTGCTCGGCCAGCGGCAGCGGCAGCAGCAGCGGCCGCCAGTTGGTTGACCTGCTTCTGGAGGAGTTGCTGCTTCAGGGCGGCCACTCCGCCGCCATGCTTGCCATTTTGGCCGGGTTGCTGGTAGGCCAAGGTCTGTTGTTGCTGCTGCTTCTGCTGTTGCTGCTGTTGATGTTGCTGCTGCTGCTGCTGGGCTGTGGCGGCAGCTGCTGCCGCTAGCAATTGCGCGGACTGAACATGCAACTGCTGCTGCTGTTGCTGTTGTTGTTGCTGCTGCTGCTGCTGGAGCTGCTGGTGGTGCTGCTGCTGCTGGTGATGGGTATTGGCCTGCTTCTTGCGCTGCAGGCGCGTCTGCAGCTCGTAGATGCGCTGGTCCACCGAGCGAAGCTCCGCCTGACGTTGCTGCAAGGCCTCACGTTGCATGTGCAGTCGAGCATCCTGCTGCAGCGACAACTGGTTGCGGTACTGCATAAATAATTAAGAAGAGACTTAAATTAATACTTAAAAGTATTAAATTTAATATTAAATCGTAGCTAAACAAATGTGTCAACCCCCTAACCACCAATGCTCATTAGTCAAGTCAGCGAAGTGGAATCTTGTGGCAAATATATGCAATTTAAGTCAAATACTATGTACTATATATGTATGTATATATACTTTATGCTATATACTCAACTCACCATCAATTCGCGTCTCAGCTTCTCCAGCTCGCGGGATGCCTGCGGGGGCAGGGCCTGGCCCACGCCATTGCCTGTGGCTGCCAGGAGATTCACCGGACACCGGCGGTCACGTCGCAACTCCTCCAACTGGCGGGTTAATGCCTCCACTTTGGCCACCGCCAAGCTAAGCTCCTTCTCCTTCTCACTAAACAAGGCCCGTATCGAGTCCAAGTCATTGCCTGAAACAGCAAAAGGCAATTGTTTTATATTATTTTATATTATTTAATATTTTTTTATATAAACACAAGTAAGTTTCTTAGAAACTACGCCTAATTTGGGCATTTAACATGCTTCCGGTTAATAGGCGGCCATTAACCATTAAATATAAATTAGGTAATAAAAGTGAATGGTGCACATTTGTTGACCACTTCCTTTTGGGCCAATAAATTGTGGCTTATTGAGATTTATTTGGGAGTTACATGACTGAAATAGGAATAGGAAATCGTGTCTTTTGTTTGATTTTAAGCAGTGATTGTTAAGATTTTTAATTTATATTTATAAATTTATATTTTATTTAAAGAAATTTGATTGGGAAAACTAAAAAGTTATGGAAGTTGGGCAATAATTTATTTAATTAAAATATAATTCACTGAAAAACATAATTAACTTGTTGAGAAACTTTAACAAAACCCTTAAAACTCTTGAATTAATTTGTATAAATTTAATGAATTTAATTTAATAGTAATTACAGAATAAAAATCAACTCATTATAATTAAAATCATTTCTCATTAAAAGCTATTTAATAAGTTACAATTTTTAGTAAAAAAATGTTATCCTATCATACAACCTTCCGATTCTTATAATTTCTCATTTAAAAGTATTTAATTTTCATTAAAAATATGTTAATTTTTTCTTAGAAAAGAAAATCTTCTCATAAACCCAAAGGAACCTCGCACTTAAAGCCTAAAAAGCCTTAGAAAATATTTATTCAAGCTCCCGGATTATTATGTTTCATTAAGGTGCTCTTAAGAGGCCAAGTGTTCGTCGTGGAAAACCCGCAATTAAATAATTTTAGTCTTGATTCAAAGCGTTGCCATTTTCCTAGAGGTTTTCCCAGCTCTCACACTCTCTTTCCTCCCTTCTCTTAATCAACTCGTTATGGCGATCCATTCGTTAGCCGCACTAACTATTTTATAATCGTCGGACGCCTGCTGGTCCTGCCAGCTCCTGCCTTGCCTTTCGTGGATTCCGATTTGGATTTGGGTTGCCTGTTCAAACTAATTACGGCCACAACACAGGGCG
>VNJS01008567.1:0-11825 GCA_008042575.1 Drosophila watanabei
TTGGTACTGCAAAATGCAACAGTTTCCCTATTACAAGATTATCGAAAGCCTCGGAGCCTATCGCCAGGATACGATAAGCACTCAAACATCGAATTTCACCCTCACCAGGGTTTTCAGATTGGTTAATTTGTTGCATCTTTGGTGTTCTAATCCTTTGAAGTTTTAGTCTCAAGTAGCATATTATCTGTAAAACAAACCATTTTAAATTATATTTATTATAACAAGAATTGGACTTCATAAGATAACATGAAGTAATTAAAAATAAAATAAAAACTACGTGCAGTCTCCACATTAAAGTATGCAGTAGAACTTTAAACAAGTATTCCAAGTTTATTCGTTGAACCGTTTAAATATTCCACAGGATTACAGGATTACCTTCGCTTGAAGACTCTTCAGTGTGCTAATGGTCGATGAGAGGGTATTATTTTCACTTTTTGTTTAATTTTGCGGATCAGGACAAATTACTAATGGTCGATTATTTTTATTTTGATGTAAATTTAGGTAATCCGGACGAATTACAGTCGATTATCCACCTTTCGTTAAAGCGCAGCAGAAAGCCCAGGAACTGACCTTGAAATGTAGTCACATCCTTTAACGGATGTGCGGGGAGAATTCCCAAATTTTAGGAAATCCTCAAAGATGGCGCGTTTTTTGAGGGAAAGTATGGCGGAAAGACTGGCAAAGGCTTCATATTTTATTATTTAATTTTAATGCTGCACACATAGATCTCTTAATATGCGCTCATCTTGCAAACTAACAAGGCGACAGCTAGCGGAGTGGTACTTCAACTGTTTACTTTTACGGTAGATTAGTCATATTAATTGTACCTATTTTTTTTTTTTTTTGTTTCCTTTATCATTAAATTATTTTAATATCAGCTTTAAACTTAAGCTGTCTTTTGTACTCTCTCTTAAATACAATCCTCCAGTTAGGCATCTAGTACTTACTAATGCCAAAAATCCTTTTCTTTTAAATCTGGCTTTAAAGACCAAGGAAATCGCTAGAAATAAAATCTGAACAAAACAAATATTTTAAAATTAAAAAATAAAGCACTCCATTCATTTTATTTAATATTATTTTGCAGCAATCTAACCACGGTCACACTACCGACCGACCATATGATTTTGTGCCGAACGTTTCTCCAAATGTTGTTACCTAAACACGAGAACACCACATTGCGATTCTGGGCGCAAACTAAAACAGCGTAAAGCAGGAGACACAAAGCCTGAATTGATTCGACCGACCGACGAATGGTCTGACCAAGCTGTAGCCGCATAGAGTTGTGGAGAGAAACTGAGCTATCTGGTTGATGAAGTATACATAATTCCTTGTCAGCGGGCCAGCTAAGATGATGCGAAATTTGGGAATGTTATCAATAAGAAGGAGCCACTGGCTGGCAACCAGGTGCACCAGGGAACGTGCATTGGCGTGCGCCTCGCGGCTGCACGTGCCCGAGGCGGCAGGCTGTGAGCAGAGGCTGTTAAACTGCCATCGAGTGGACAGCAGCATGAAACATAGCCGGAGCTTTAGCGACAGCGCCAATGCGGTCAGCACCAGTGAAGCCGGCAACACCCCCAAAGAGAACGCGAGGAAGCCCGAAGACCTAGACCGGGCCTACGAAGTGCTGAGGAGCACCCTGCCCAAGTTGTTCGTGGAGCCGCTGGACTATTCCATATACAGCCCGGGCCTAATCTTCCAGAACAACATTACGGGCAAGCACACGGTCGGACTCTACCACTACGTGAAACAGATTGCCATTCTGAGGACGGTGGGGCACCTAAAGTACGCCTACGTTAAGTTCGAGGTGCTGAAGATCACAAAGCATCCCGACGACTACACAGTGCGCATACGGTGGCGCGTCAGGGGCATATCCGGCCTGAAGGTGATGTTCCAGTTCTGGAAGTACAAGATCTGGCAGCTGAAGGAAGTGCTCAAGGACCAGGAGGCGTGGTACGACGGCTATTCTGTCTGCTATCTGGGCGACGATGGCCTGATTGCCAAGCACGTTGTCGACAAGGTGATGCCGGACGAGAATCGGGAATCGGTGGAAAATGCTTCTGCAACGGCGCTTCCGCCCGGATCCTTGGCAGCGACCACTTCCCAGAAGATGAACTGCCAATGAAGTCATAGCTAGCTTTACCAGTGTTACTTATTTATTGTATAACTAAACGTAATAAACAGAAACTGTGAAATCCGTTTGGTAAGCCTGCGCATGTGATTCACTGCTTGAATGCGTACACCGAACCCTTCTTGATGTACTTGTACGGCCGGGCACGGCTCCGTTTCGAGAAAGCACTGATGTACGGCTTCTCCTTGTTGTACTCAATGGTGCTCTGCATGGAGCCCTCGGTTTCCAGGAATATGTCAAAGCTGTATATGGTGCGGAAGAGCTGGGCATAGAGCAGGCGCTCGTTCGGCCCCAACTGCTTGGGCTGCAACGAATTCGTCCAGTATTCCATCATCTAAAAGAGGGGAGAAATAGGTTAATATCTGGGGAAATGTCTTCGAAGTCCGAAGATAGCACCTTGATGGCCGAATTATTCTGGGACGTGTGACAGCCGTTCCAGTGCACGTTTAGGATCCAAAGGGGCATCTCCAGGGGATAGTTACTCGGAATTCGGATGAAGCATTCCATTTTGGCGGAGCTTCTGACAAATACCGCGCGATAGGAGTTGTATGAAATGCCCTTGTCGTCTGACGAAATCCTCAACGCGTTCGGGTTCTGTGCATGAAATTCCTCGTGTGTGATTGCCGTCCACTGGACCAGGCTGCACGATAAGCCGACCGGGTAGATGTTTTCCTTTAAAGTGTACAAATCAACATCCTTGTAGGTGAGACCGCGAATCTGCTGGCTCAATCGCAGCCAGGAATTCCAGCGCCTCTCGATGCGTGCTATGATCTCCCGGGTGTTCTTGTTCAAATTACGCTCGAGCATGGAGCTGTTGGTAGTTGGAATCAGGCACATGCTCTGCAGCCAGCAGAAGGGTTTCCCGAACTCCTTGTCCTCCAAATATCGCAGGCACTCCTCAGTTGTCAAGTCCATATTACCCAGCTAGAGGACAACAAAATACATGCGTTATACAATTAAAATATCTCCCGAAACTGCAGTTTTAAATACCTCATATTCAATGCCGGGAATCGGTATTTCATTGCCCATATCATTAGCGTACAAATGCCGCAAGAGATTGTGAATAAAGTTGGTTTCACTGAAAGGAAAAGTAATGTTGAGGATATATTTTTTGACAAAATGAATTCTCACCCTTGGCTATTGTTGGCACTGCTGCCAGTGTTGACTTGGGCCCACACTGTGGCGCACTTGATCAGCTCAAAGTAACGAATGAGCAAGGTTAGCTGGTTCGAGCCAGAGTTTCCAATCTGCAAAGGCGAAAATGAGTTAAAGTTACTCCAAAATATGTATTTAGTTTGTACTTACCGTCAGCTTAATGTGCAGAGCATGGGGAGTTAGTAAAGTATCCAAATCCTTTGGCTCTTCAGTTTCATTTCGTCCTTCTCGGCGAGAAGCCGTTTGACGCTTCTCTTTCAGCAATTCTTGCATTTGAGCTTCGCTTTCATAGCCAACCACCTCGGCGGTGAAGGATAGATCATCCCTCGTCCTTTGCAGCGACTGCAGGTTAATAAACGAGACGTAGAGCGGCTTTGGCAGATACTTGAACACGGCACTCAGCTTCCACTCCAAGTCGAGGGACAGCTGCAGGGCATCGTGCAGGGGCTTGGTGGCGCCCAGCAGTGTGCGCAGGGCTGGCGAAAACGAGGAGTACCTCTGCGTCTGGCTGAGATTTTCCTGCAGCAGTTCCTGCTTTGAGTTGAGCAACGAGCTGTACTGCTTGTCGAGATCCTTCCTTAGCCGCAGCTCGCACTCCAATCGGTGCACGTGCTTCTTGTGACTGGACAAATCGGGTTTGGCATTCGCCATGCTCGGCACCTGGCTGGCATACTCAGCCTCCGAGAGCAGCTCCAAATGGGAGTCGCGGCTCTTGAACTTCTGGCAGCGCACAATCTCCTTCTTCAAGTGGCTCACTTCGTACAGCAGGTTCTGCAGCTGCAGCCTGCTCAGGTCCACTTTGGACTTCTCCATGTGCAGCTTATCCCGCCCGTCCTTGATTTTCTGCTTAACTTCGCGGTTTGCGTGCTTCAGAGCCACGAACATCAGAGTCGCCGCCTTCCTTCCTTCCTCCGTTGGCTGTCCCTGTTGGAGGTAAAACACTCATTATACAATGCACCAATAGATTAGAAGCAGGCGTACCTTGGTTTTCGCCGCATGAATGCCATCGATTATCTTTTGCAGCTGCTCGAACTGCATATTTAAGGTAGTTTCCATTCTGTTTGCAAAATTATTTTCAAGAGCCGGTAATTTTTTGTAAAAAAAAAATGACAATAGTGTGACCAGGTTGCGCATTGTTGTTCCATTCCCACAACGTCCCAGCGTACCTTAACGAGGCGTTACGGGTGATCTGGTCGAAATACGTTAACGGCACACTGCACCTTCACAGATGAGCCACCGGCACATAAACCGATTTCGAAAACAAACTTTAAGTTAAAATAGCTGTTATAAAGTATTAGGCACAATGCTACGGTTGCTGCAGAAAAGAACTAGTCTCATAAAGCGTTTGGTGCCCGGACCCCGACTGCACCAAACCGTTGCGCAAACAGCGATAAAGGTAGTGCAGCGGAGTGATTACATGCTGCGTCTATCTAATAATCCTAATATCTTTTAGGAAATCCCGGCCATTAAGCCAATAAGTATCCCAAGGAGCGACAAAATCGTGGGCAGATGGTTTCTGGGCGTCAGCGGCATGGTGTTTGTGGCCGTCGGCTTAGGTACATTCCGTGCTATATCCTTAAAGTTTAACTCAAACATCTTCCGTTCTAGGCGGCGTAACCAGGCTAACAGAGTCCGGACTTTCCATGGTGACTTGGAAGCTAACGGGCGAACGGATGCCTAGAACGCAAGAGGAGTGGGTACAGGAGTTCATAAAATACCAGCAATATCCGGAATATAAGCTGTAGGTACACTCCGCGACACTCCTGCCGGCACGTCCTTATTGAAGTTCCTTCTTTTGCTTAGGAAAAATGTAAACATGACTGTCGACGAGTTCAAATTTATATTCATGATGGAGTACATCCACAGAATGTGGGGTCGTGCGATCGGCGGCTTCTTCCTCCTGCCTGCAGCATACTTTTGGAAAAAAGGATACTTCTGTGCAAAGACCAAGAAGAGCGTCCTGTTACTGGGAACGCTGATCGGTCTCCAAGGCCTGATGGGCTGGTACATGGTCAAGTCAGGGCTGGAGGATAGGTTCCAGGACCCCAACGACGTGCCTCGCGTTTCCCAGTACAGGCTGGCCTCCCACCTGGCAGCAGCCTTTGTTCTGTACGCCCTTTCGCTGTCCAAAGCCATGTCCATGCTGATGCCAGCCAACACATTCGTGATCCAGGCCAAGAACGCATTTAACATTAAAGGCCTGTCGCACCTCACAAAGGCAATGGTCCTCTTGACCGCCATTTCGGGGGCCTTTGTGGCCGGATTGGACGCTGGCCTAGTGTACAACTCCTTCCCCAAGATGGGCGACAAGTGGATACCCGACGACATGTGGCAGTTCCAGCCCCTGCAGAGGAATATAACTGAGAATCCGACGACAGTGCAGTTCAACCATCGCATCCTTGGCATCAGCACAGTGACCCTGACGACAGCCCTCTGGCTGGTAACCAGACGGATGCGGCTGCAGCTGCCCAAGCGGGCCAACTGGGCCATCAATGCCGTGGTGGCGATGGCCTGGACACAAGCAACTCTGGGCGTGACCACCCTGCTCAACTATGTGCCCGTGCCCCTGGCGACCGCTCATCAGTCCGGATCGTTGATCCTGCTTAGCTTCGCCCTGTGGCTGTCGCACGAAGTTCGCCTGCTAAAGTACCTGCCGAAGTAGTCCTGCTTGTGGCGAATAAAGAGTTGTTTGGTTTTCTATACACTGCTTTTATTAAGGTCTAAATGCCGCACCTGGTGGTTGGTAATAACGTAACGATGATGATGTAATAGCAACAATCTTTTATTTAACCTTATTCAATATTCATTTTCACACTGCTCTTCTCCTCGTTTAACTGGTTGTACTCGGACGCGTTGCTCGCGTTGAGGCAGGCGTTCATGCTTTTCACGTTCTCCGGAGACTTGATGCTGGCCTGGTTGGAGGTGGAGACGTGATTGTAGACCGCCAGGGCCTGGGCCACAAAACTGTTGACATCGCCAGGATTGGAGGGCAAGATCATGGTGTTGTTCGTCTTGGCCAGCTTCTTGAACGCTCCAATGTACTGTTCGGCCAACGTGAGCGAAGCTGCATTCTGTCCGTCCTGCAATGACCAAAAAAGAAAGCATTTTAATTTTGCTTTGCGAAACATTTATAAAATATAAACAATATCAAAGAAAATCCGTTTCATCTGATGATTTGATTCAAGCTGAGCACAGAATTAGGCACTTTAGCTGGCTGTCTTTTGGTGAACGCCGTCCAGAAGCGCAGCGTCTCATCCCCTCCGCCCGTCACCAAGGACTCGTTGTCGGGACTGACGGCCAAGTAAATCACGCGGTGCGTGTGACCCGAAAGGCGGACCACCTGCTTCAGTGAGGGGTAGCGCCACACAATAACCTGCGGCTGCGAATAGCCGTGCGTGGTGACCAGCTCAGAGGAGTTGCGCGACCAGGCCAGGTTGCTGATCTGGGCACCGGTGTCGATGTACTGCACCATCTTGCCGGTGAGCACGTTCCAGAAGCGCAGGGAGCCGTCCGTCAGGCCGCCTCCACTGGCAAGCAGGCCAGATTTGTGCGGCGACCAGGCCAACGCCTTCACCACCGCCTTGTGCTCCTCGAAGGTATAGATGGGCTCCGGACTATTGTCCGTCCACACCAAGAGCCGGTTGTCGTTGCCACCGCTGGCCAAGTACTTGTGGGACGGCGACCATTGCAGGCCACAAACGCCATGCTTATGCCCTCGAAGGCACCTCGTAATGTGTATCGGGGGCGTGCGCACGTCTCGCTGCAGGATGGAGCAGTCGCGGGAGCCACTGCTCAAGTTATTTCCCCGCCACGCCAGAGCTTTTACTCGCGCCGTGTGTCCTGCCAGCCGGTTGAGCTGCTTCTGCCGTCCGGCGTCCCAGATGCTCACATGACCACTCTGCGTGCCAATAGCCACCTCGTGGACGCCGCCGCCTCCGTTGCGCCAGCTGACCGCCGTCACCAGATTGTCCTCCTGGGTGAAGTCGCAGAGCCGCGTCACTTGGCCATCGACTGCATTCCACAGGTAAACCGAGTACCCCAGCCCCACGGCCAAAATGTTCTCCGATGACCAGTCGATGAGATTCAGGTAAAAATCATCCAGCAGCTCGGGGGCGTCGAGTATCTTGTACGGGACCCGCGAAAGCCTTCTGGTGGGACTCTCAGTTGAGCTGCTGAGCAGCCGCTGGCTTGGCTCGCTGACGGTGGCGAACGGCGTTCGCAGAGCTGGCAGGGAAGACTCACACTCATTCCTTCGAATCTCGTTTCCATATCGATAGAGGCGCGTGTTTTCCGTCACCCTGAAGTCGCCAGTCTCTGCATGGATCTTGGCGCTAACCTTGCACTGATCGAGGGAGGCGATGTTCGTGCCCAGGTACTCGTTGCGCAGCAGACAGGCATACGGCGAGCTGTAGCACACAGCCTTGTCGTTCTCTGCCCGCGGCTCCGCATGATCTGTGTTCAAGCCATTCGGCAAGTCGAAATTCCGGGCGGCCTGACTGCCAGCCCGTTGGGGAATGCATCGCAGGTCCAGCTGCTGCTTGCCCGCATTGCCGGAGCTGCTGCTGCTGCTGGCGCCCGTCATCTGCTGCAGCAATCGTTGCTCGTACTCCGGTTGGAACATTGTCGAATTTGAGTAGTTTATGTAGTGTGTGTGATGCTTACGAAAGATTTCAGGGGGCAACCTGAGCTGGGGCTGAAGTATTTGTCCAGCTTACTCTTCAAGTACTCACCAGACTCGACAGGGACTTGGCAATGGCCAGCAGACTGCGGGCCCGGGCATCCGCCACAGCAATGATGGCCGCCGCTTCTCCGCTCGCCTTGTTAATGTGCTCCTGTCGCTCGGCCTCTGGTTAAGGAAAAGACAGTTTAAGCACCAATCCTAATTTGGCAACATTTCTAGAGCAAACCCGATGCTAGGATCCTGGACTTCCGCTTGCCTTCGGCAATGTTAATTTCCGCCTCGCGAACACCTTCGGACTCCAAGATCGCCGCTCTTTTCCTCCTCTCCGCTTCCACCTGCATTTGCATCGCCTCGTGCACCCTCGTGGGCAGCTGGAATGGGAAATTTCATAATAAGCTTGACGCATAAGCAAAGATGGATCGTACTTACTCGAATGTCGCGGATTTCGTAACGCAAGCAGGCGATGCCCCACGCCTCGCTGGCCTTGTTGATGGAGTCCACAATGCTGACGTTGAGCGACTCCCGCTCGCGAAACACCTTGTCCAGCGACATCTTGCCCAGCTCCGACCTCATTGTCGTTTGTGCCAGCTGCGTTATGGCGAACTCCGGATCCTCCACGCCGTATGAAGCTAAGCGGGTGATATAACCATATAGAATGCATCGCTGATCCCCACTCACTTACCTCTATAGGGATCGATGATGCGCAAGTAGAGCACTCCGTCGATGCTGAGCGTCACGTTATCGGAGGTAATGGCACTCTGCTTCGGCACATCTATGGCGATCTCCTTTAGACTTTGCACATACTTGATTTTGTCCGCCACGGGAACCAAGACGTTCAGGCCGGGTTCAAGGATCCTATGAAAGCGCCCCATCCGCTCCACAACCCATGCCTGCAATCGTATAACATATTGGAGCAAACCCAGCTAGAGAAGCTGCACACGAACATACCTCTTGCTGGGGCACAAACATAACACACATGTTTATCGGTGTCGAGGCTTTTCCCCTTCGGGAGTGCGGCTGCAGGGTCGAAATCCACGAGCCGGCGAGCAAGAAATCTTGCTGAATCTACAATTGGAAGGGTGTTGGACAGCTGGAGTGTGGACGCGGAGCAGTTGGACCTACCTGCGGAATCAATCTCCGAGAGGATAGCAGAAATCGTGACATTTCGCAATATATGTGCTGATTTTATAATTTAAGAAGAAAACATTATATTTCAAACAGGGTGATTCGTGTCATTCGTAAAAGTCGATTAATTTTTATTGAGGGTACTTTAAGCATGGAATCTGGAACATACATACATAAAAAATGTAAATATATGCTTCAATTTTGATTATTCATCTGTTCATTTTATTTGGCTTAACTGAATTTAATTTATATGTTTAGATAATGACAATGAGCAAAGAGCAAGCATGTTCATTTTATTTGTGTTCCATTTCCATACGTTTTGATTGATCTGTGTGCCTTAGCAAGATTCATTTATTATTATATCTGTGCAACTATAATTTTATTTAGAAACGGTAATTTGATACTTATTTTTTATATAATAATTAAAAACTTTTTGGTGTTAACCAATTTTTCAGGCTTTTCTGTCTGTTGTATTCACATGTTTATCGGAACAGTTAGAATCGGACTTCTATGGGATCTTTTGGTCGAAATTTGACCAATGTAACGGCTTTCGGTACATCTTTAAAATATTTCCATTAAAATTAAGTTTATTTAAGAAAATGTAAATACAATTTTATTAAGTTAAGCCATAATTCCGAACCTATCAAGTATTTTGTAAGTATGAATTTAATTAGCATCGATTCGATCTAACCATGTATATTTCAATGCAAACTAATCTCTTTTATTTCTTTAATATTTGGATGAAATCCATCTTATATTGCATTTTCGCATACTTTTTCACCTTAAAACTTTGTTTTTATAGACAATTATTATGTTTTGCTTTGAAATAACTACTGTACACGTAATGATCTATGTATATTTACTTTATCCAAACTTAAGCCCAAAAACTATCTACCAAGAGGAAAGTGTGTAATTTCAAAATATTGAAAATATTTTACTCTTCAGAGCCACAAACTAACAGTTTCAAGTTAAACTCAAGTCCTATGCGGTTATTTAACTCAATTAAGCTCAAAAAGACGACAGCAAAGGACACAGAGAGAGAGAAGTCCGATTATATAAACTATATAAATGAAAATTAAATCTAATAAAATTGAGCATATGGTTTGAATGCACGTATGTTTGCTGAAATCTTGACACCACTCCGGGTCTGTTTGTCGGAGTATTTACCACAAATTGTTGGAAATATGGTGGCAAGTGACGCATTAAGAGCATAAAGGAAACCGCACAACTAAGCTGTTAATAATGGGTGCGCTCCTGTGGGTCTTTCAGCTGTCGCCGGTTATCTGCATCATATATTTTCCCTCGCTCACCCTGTTTAAGTCCGAGGACTCAAATTGGATATAAAGCGAATCGCAGCCGAATAAAAGGCACAGTCTTCTTCAAAACTCCGGCGAGTGTTGTTTCCCCCCAAGTGCATCGACCACAACTGGAAATATGAATATTTTTATTGTACTTGTGGTGGTATCGATGTTCTTAAACTTTATCCAGGCGGCGCCTAGCGTGGTGAGTACCTATACTGTACCTGTACCTGTTGTGCATTTTTGTTGTGCAAAGTGGAAAACGAAGGCTACAAAAGTTATAAAACAATTGTCTAAGTAAACCTTACGTATTTCTAGGATATTTCCAATGATGAATTACTGGATGGAAAATACCTTTGTGAAGGTAACCAGAACATTTACATTATCTTTTAACCCAACATTTAATCTAAGCCTTTTCTTAGTCCTACATTTGAACCTTTAAAATGGGGCTAAAAAATGTTTATTATTGAAATATTTATCTGGAAATGTATATTTTAATTATCTTCATTTTGTTTGTAAATAATACAATTAATTTTCTTATTATTTTAACCAGATATTTCAGCATTAAAACAATTTGGTAACGGGAACAGCGAAAGTTTACGAACAGGATTTGTAGACAACGATGACTTTTCACCGACTTCGCCTTTTTTTAACGAGTTTTACAAACTTTTCCTACGAAATATGAGCGTATTTCTGTCAAAAAACAAGCATTTTGCGCGACAAGTGTCGAAGCGCGGCTTAGACAGCATTGGCGGAGGACACTTGATTAAAAGGACTGAAAGTAGACAACTGTTAACCGACTAAATCCTTGACCGTATCGAGTACCGTGTAAATAAGGAGCATGGATGGGACTTTATTTTATCTACATACAATATAAAATGATGTAGCTACTATTTGTTAATAAATTATTGCATTTATAAAAGAGTATTATATTTATTTTGAATTGTATAAAATATAAACTTGAATCTAGCCAGCCGCCATATAGAACGGTATTTGTAAATAACCGAAATCTATCAATCAAACCCTTCTAAAACTAAAACACTCATACTATATGCTCTTCCCCTAAAAAGCCGGCTCAAAGAAATACGATGGACCATTTATAGTTAGGTAAGTGCGCCGGAATTGATATAAAAACTAAAAACAACAACAAGGCAAATAACAGATGTACGTGAGTAGTCACATACTTATCAACTATTCAAGATTAAACCGATGTTATCAGGTCTTATCCGAATGCTATCGAGAAATGTACTATATACATCATACATGTAAATGGGCAGATAACAGATCCATCTATCCTTCCCTACTTACTGGAGTTATTTTTTAAACCCCCTTCACATATCTCCTGTAGATTGATTTCCGCTGCAAATGGGCAGACCGTCGTTTGCTACGAGTGCCAGCTGGACTACAAGGCCAAGTACAACGTTAAATCTTGCTCGGA
>VNJS01008574.1:0-12283 GCA_008042575.1 Drosophila watanabei
TTTCTTTACCGGAGCAGCGGTCGATTCAGGTACCTGAATCGCCCGCTTGCCGCCTTAATAAACCGAGCATCATACAAAAAGCCATCTCCGTTCAAAGCTGTTTTCTATCCTGAATCGTTCAGCGCATGAAGCAAAGTCCGACTGGGGAGCAACTGGCAGAGGGATGGGGGGAGGGTAGGGGAGGAGCAGGAGGTGGTTTAGCGGAAAATAGCGTTACGTTACGTTACGTAGTTAACCAGTTTGCATTTCCGAAGATTGCAGGCGGCACAAAGCCCCTTTTTCTGGCTACTCTAATTTCGGCTCCGCTCAGTTTTCGGAGCAGGTATAAGCGCGGCCATCATCCTTTCCGTCTCTCACTCTCTCTCTCTCTCTCTTCGCCGTCTTCTGTGTTCTGCAACACCGACACACTTGCACGCTCTCACACACACACACAGACACAGACAAGCAGCCACACACACACGCGCATCGGAACGAAGTTTTCGCATATTTCGCACATAAATGTAGTTTTTTTATGCTCCCATTTCACCGCGTCAGCACCGCGTTTGTGCAAATTCAGCCGAATCCGCCGCGAACGCCCGTATTTCCAACGGCTGCATTTTGCGGCGTCGTCTCTGCCCGCGACGGCAGCAGCAGAGGCGGCGGCGTCATGTCGCCGGCGACTTTGGGCGTTGGAAATAATTCAACATGCATCCCGTTGTTTTCGCCGATTTTCCGCCGGCCCTTCGCCTGCGGGCGGCTGTTTTTCCACACCGAACGCCGCTCGCAATTGCTAACCGTCCCGATGCGTGCAAACTGTGCGGTTATTATTTGTTTTAGGCGACAGCTGCGCTCACACCAACACGGCACACTCACTCACAGAGAATTTTGTCGGACCGGGTTCAAAAGCACGTCCGCTCGCTGCAGTTTTTTTTTCGATTTTGAATTTTGATTTTGGCTTTGTATTTTGAATTGTGTTTTCAGCGTTGCCAATTTAGCTACTTGCCCGCTATATCTGGCGGTATCGATGGTACTATCGAGGTATCGAATTTTTACCTCTTTGACTCACAATCGATAGTTTGTTGACGCTATTATTTTTTATATTTCAAACAAAAATGATAAAATTATTTTGATCGCTAATAATAACACATGTTATAATATTATGAATGAATAACATCATTCGAAACCTTTTAGATTTGTAATTCTTTAAAGATATGCAACAAAAACTTTTCTTGACCATCGATAATATCGATTTTTGGCTCTTATTACATTGAAAAAAATATAAAATGGGGGAAATCTCGATAGTTTCCCTGCTCTATTATTATTGTATTTTGAATTGTGTTTTTTTAGTTGGGTTGTTGATAGAACATAAAATTTTGTCTTGAAATTATGTATTTATATGATGCAACTGTAAACAAGGAGCTTAAACATGGAATATTAATCTATTAAAAATGTGGATATTCCCTAAAAGCTGACTTTGAGATCCTGTTTACCCCGGATAGCACCTTCGGATAGCAATAAATTTGTTATCCGTGACACAAATAACAGGTTGACTGATCAAAATACAAGACAACAAGTATATATTGAAAATTATTTAATCTTGTATAGAATATATACTTGGATTAAGAAATTGTTGTCTTTTTATTGTAACATTTTTATTGAACAAAATAATATAAAACATTATCAAATATATCGATATTTTTTAGTTAATTAGCAGAATTCTTGGCAGCACTGGGTGCTGAACTTTGAATAAATGGGCAGCACTGAATGAGGTTCGAATATCAGATGTGGTTTAAGTATCAGCTATATTGCTCTGCATTCAATGCTGCCCATACTTTCATCCCTTCAGCCAGTGCTGCCCGACTCCCAACTAGCTTAGTGTGCTTGTACGTCGGATAGTTCATAATATCGAGAAATCTGAAATTGGAGGATTTTCTCGTCCGTCGCTCTGGTCACACGGACACACCACAACCCGATTTGAAATGTAACCCCCCTCAAAATAAAAAAATTTCAACGCGAGCGGTTGTGTCGCGGAAAAACGCAGGTTCGCGGAAAAAATTCGAGCTCCGCCACGGACGGCCAAGAGTTGTGCTGAGTGTGTTTGAAAACTGATTGAAACGTGCATTTGAGGCGAGTACAACGGAGTTACTGAAATTTTTTCTTATTTGCAATTCGGATTTAGTGACTGCGCGCGTTTCCCTTTCCCCCGCTTTACTGTTAGAAGAGCGAATTTCGGTAATAAAGCCGAAAAGCGTAAACAAGCAACAAAACTGAGTGTGTGTGCCTGGCGCCAGTCTCTGAATCGCTTAATTAACTCGCAATTATTAGTGGCGGCTTTTTGGGAAAACAGTTTCGTTTTGTTATCAAAAAAAATAGCAACAAATAGTGTTCAGAGCTCAGGACGCGCGCAGCATCCTTGGCAATGACGTCATTCGCTCGCTGACCAGTTCTGCGTTAGTGTGTGTGTGTGCGAATTCGTATGCGTATGCGTGTGTGTATGTGTTGAAATTAGAACTGTTTCGAATTTTGCTTTGGATTTGCATTCGCGGGAATCTCATGTTTGCTTTATGATTTTTCGATTCCAGGATTCTCTCCAGGATTCCAAGATTTTGAAAAGAGAGAGAGAGAGGTGCTTGTTGCACCAGGAACTAATATATTTCTCAGGTAAGCAGCTGCACTGCCCTTGTCCCCGTTACAATTGGGTCAGAAAGCGGATCCTCTCCGCTCCGCTCTGCTCCGCTCTTCTCCATTTTCCATTGAATCAGAGTCTCCTCTCAGCTCTCAAATTGAAAGTAAACTGAGCAAGCTTTAAATTCAGCAAAAAGTGTTCTCAAAACTTTGGGGTCTCTTCTGGCTGTCTTCGGGCCAAATAATGAATTTTTAATGGGAAAAGCGGGAAAAGTGCGGCACACGCACATAAATTACATTGGGAAATTCTTCAAAGGCAGCTGTGTATGTATTTTTTTGGGAGGCTGTAAATAATGAAGGAGCAGACGGGCAGCAGACACAACAGCACCCAGGCTCACCTTCCAGCGGACTCCGCTCTCTCTCCGCTTGTCTCTCCCTGGAATACGGGAGGACATAATCAAAGGCTTTTATGGCGAGGACGCCGGCTCGAGTGGCGGCCCGGGGTGGGTTAGCCGGGGTTTGGATAGGTTGGAAAAGGGGGGAAAGGGGGAAACCCGGCCGGAAACTCTGGCACAGACAGTTTTCCTGCTTTTCCGGGAGTCTCGTGACGGGCACGTTCGACCTAATAACCATACGTTCGGAACCTTTATGACTCCGGAGGGCGAAGCAAGTGCTTCCGTGTTGCTCCCGGACGGGGAAAAGAATCGATTTTCGATGTTAATCGAGTTGAATAGCCTGCGAAATCGCAGGGAAAGGGGAGCGAGCCTTGGGGGAACTTTGGGACTCCACTTCAAGATGATTTCTGGATAAGCTTTTCGAGCATTTCTATTCCATTTTTCCTTATTTCGGTTCGTTGCCAGGGAACTCGGGGACCTTCCTTTCGTCTCGGTTCGGTTTTTTTGCCATAAGAACTTGTTTTATTTACACTTTTTTGATGTTGGTGCTTTGGTTTTATTGCTACACTGATAAAAAAATAAAATCTTTCAAGATTTTTTGCATTCTTAAATTAAAATCTTAATATAAGACCAAAAATCTTAATAAAAGTCTTAAAATTCGGAAATGACGGATTTTAAGCTTCATTTAAAACCAAAACAACTTAAAAATAAAGAACAAAAAAATCTCAAAAGAAGACCAAAATATTTTTGCGCTACTTTCGTAATCAAAAGTCTTGAAAAATGACCAAAAGTCTTGAGTTTTTTTAATCAGTGTAGCTGCTTATGAAGTATTATAATTTTCTTAAGAAGTTTGAAACGAAGTAAATTTTTTTTTACTTAAATATTATCAGAAAAAAGTTTTCCTTAATGAAATTTATGTATTTTTTGACTAAGATTTAATGAGTTTCAAGTTCAAACCCCTGATTTTATTGCAAATTTTAAGGGCATAGAAACTTCTGCTTTACAAAGTCTGGTACCCTTTTTGATTTTATTTCTTTTTGAGAATTCTGTTGTCAATTTCGGGTTGCTCTTGGCTAAAATGCTATGTGATATCATCTTCCAATCAACACCTCTGTGCTAATATTTGGTCTTCTGCCTTCTGCGTCTTTATAATCGCACCTCATTACCGGCAGAAAAGCCATGAATTTAGTACGAAAACATGTGGAATTCATTCGAGCTTCCTCTTTTCCCCCGAGGGAACTTTGGGGGACTTTTGATATTAAAAATTTCTGTATGTAAATATCCATCGGTATTTCGAATGTCCCCAAAACATATGACAGTCGGCACAGTCACTACGACGGCGGCATTGAAATGGCGCCAACTTGGCGTCGCCTCCTCCTGGCCTCCTCCTGGCCTCCTCCTCGTTCTAGAACGGGTGGCAACTTATTTGAGGCACGCAAACAGCTGGGCCAGAGGGCAAAGGACACCCGCAGGAAAACAAACAAATGCTCAAGGAGCAGGACGAGAGACGAGTTGGCAGGCAATTGTCTGCTAAGGCTGCCAAAGGGGATAATGAAAGCTCAGTGAGAAAGAAGGACTGTGAACAAAAGTCGACATTTAATTCGTTTCGAAGTCGTTGCCCGAACGCGGATCCTGAAGCTGAAGGTCGCAGGACTCGAACGATGAGTCATTCTTGTCAAAAAAGAAGAAAATAGCAGCGGGAACCCGGGGAAACATCGCAAATTTCCCATTGCCAGGCAGTTGCTGATTATGAAATTTTATTCGCCGCTCAATTAACTCGCGCCGAGCACGCGATGGCCCACATAGAAGGCAAAACGAGGCTCCAGGAGACACACTATGCAGATATATGTTATGTGTCCTTCAGATTGCGGTAGGTTGTTGGTGCATTGAGTCCTTCAAGCACTCCCGAAAATGAATATCGATTTGAGCGCGATTTGGGAGCGCGAGAGGTCGTGCACTCCGCCTGCAGAGGTCAACTCCGGTGGTGTTGATGTCAGGGGTTGCCCTGGCAAAGGGTTGGAAAAACAAACGGTCTGCAGTTGCTTATTGGACTTCTCCCACATGCTAGATGAGAAATGCTCAATTTATTCAATTCCCATTCATTGCTATCAGTCGTCAGCCCCAAACTCAACTTAATTGGAAATTTTGCACACAATTCTCTTTGGCAGAGTGACGGCGTGTGATGTCATCAAATCGAAGATTGATATTGAAATGTATGCGGAACCTTGAAGAGCCTCCCTCGGCCCCTCTTCCAAAGGCACCTAGTAGTTATGAGTCAGTCAAGCTCATTGATTATTTCGCTGTAAAGAAGCTGAAACGTTACCTCCTTTTATGGCATTTATTCTACGGTTGCATCTTCTTGATTGGATTAAATTGGATTGATGATTGGAACGAGGACAAAGGTAGCTACTTGCTACTTGCTGCAAATATAATATCCAAAGTGGATTTAGTCTTCCAGAAAATGACAAATAGTTTCGAAATCCCTTAATGATTAGAGAAAGCGATGAGGAGTTCCGTAATGAAGGTTAATTTCTGCGGAAGGATTTGTCGCGGTCTGTTGACTCAGCTTCATGCCACAATCTAGAGCGAGTGGCAGACTCCGGCACCTAACAGACACCTTTGGAGAATTCCGTGAATGAATCACGTTCGCTGGGATTTCGTTGACTTCTCGCTCCTTTCGAGTGCATTGGAATGAGCCGAGCGTGAGCACGGCCCTGTGAAGGAGATCCAGATATGAGCCCAAGGACGAGGACGGGGACCATGATGACGCGCCGGAGACAAGTACGCAAAAAAACGAAGAAGAAGCTATGAATGATGCCTGCGAGCCAACTAACAGCGGCAGCAGCTGCTTCTTCTTGTGGCATTGTCCTCCGAGCCGCATCCTTGTGCGCCACGGAGGGGTGGTTTGGCTCGGTCTCGGCGTCTGGGCCTGCTTACAGCATTACACGTTGCTTGTTGCCACTCGCAAATCGTGAATCGTGAATCGTGAGGCTTCTATTTTTCGGGCAGCGCACATCCTGCAGACACAGGGGGTTGGCTTGCTTCGTTATTTTATTATTTTTCTATTTCTATTTCATGATTCCCTACTACGCCTTTGTTTGTTGCTCGTCCTCGTCCTCCTCTGTAAATGTGAGTCGGAAAAGTTGAGTGAAAACGGTCCTCGGTTTGAGCAGAAGGTCCTTTGGCACACAGTGGTGGCCAGAATATTGAACGCTGTGACGGCTCCATGGGAATTTCATCTGCATTTCCTTTGGCTGGGAACCAAAACGGATATTATCTGCCGTTTGACTCCCTTTCCCCGGAAAATAATGCAACCACAATATAGCGCCGCAGTTTGCCGTTAAATTCGTAAAACCGCACGTGTCCCGTTCCAGCTCCTGCTCCTGCTCCTTCGTCCTGATACCGATCTGATGATATTGGTGCCGGTACACCCGTTGCGCGGCGCCCGCCGCCAATTATTTCAACTTTTGTGTAAACAAAACAAAAGCAAACAAAGCGAGAGAGAGGCACATAAAATAAAAATTAATTTCGACATTTCTCCACGCTTATCCTGCGGCGCAGGCAATGAGGAAACCACCCCGCAAAAGGACCTTTCCCGATAAATTTTGAAATTGCCCGTCGGACTTATTGGCTGCGCTTCGGGGGCGGCTTCTCTGGAAGTCACCCTTCTTCGGGGGAGAAGTCACTCCACTCGCATGGCCTGCATCCTGGCCATTAACATACTCGACACTCTCACACTTCCTTCTGTGAAGTGTCCTGCGTGCCTTTGAAATAGCTCCCTGCCGCTTGTTGCTGATTCTCAAGAGTTTATGTTTATGAGTTTTTGTTTTTTTTTTTTCAAGTGCAAACAGTTTAGCTTTGGCATAACTTCAAGTGTTGGGTTAGAGAGTCCCGAAACCTTAAGTTTCCCATCAACTTTTGACAAATCGCAGATTCAGAGACACCTTTCTCCTGCCACTTTGTGGCACATTCAACTCAACGATTACTTCTAGCATCGGCTTTGTGTGGCTGCGCCGACTTTTCACTTTCCTTCGAGGGGTGAATCCTGCAAGGAAGGCAGAAAGCACAAAAGTAGAAAGGAATCGTCAGCCAGAAAAGTTTACGCTAAATTTAAATCACACAAAAGCTTCCCCTTCTCTCTTCTGTGTATGCACAGCTGTTGCCTGTCGGAGTTCAGGTTCAAGACCAGACCGAGACCGAGACTGAGACCCAACCTGGAGCTGGGAGAGCCCGAGGCAGCGAATTCGATATGCCCCATCTCCAGCCCCTTGCCACAATCCGAGGTTCCTTCCTTGCTGAGTTGCACTTTTGCAGATGGAATTTATGAAGCCGCGAAGCCAAGGTGAGCCCCACGATTCGATTTGTGAGCTGCGGCAGCTGCCGATAAGGGAACCAGCTTAAAGCCACCCCGAGAAGGAGCAGGGACACGCCTTCCCAGCATACACACACTGGGCATTAGCGATAAGTGCTTGCCAGAGTGACAGGTCCAACATGGACACAGAGAATGTCCCGGGAACAATGGAAAATCAATAGAAGGTCTCCAATAGCTAACACTACACGCAGTTTGGAACACGAGTCCCCTGCTGGCTGGTGTCGGCGCCATGTCATGTCAGCAACTGTCCTGTCCAGCCACTTGACACGGTGTACTGCCTGTCGGGTGCTGCGTCGTTGTTGCAAATTAAACTCACAGGTTACATAACTCCCACTCTCTCTGGAACAGAGGAGACCATAACAATTTTCCATGTGGCTGACCACCAATTGTTGCTCTACGAAACTAACTAAAAGTCCTGCCAGCTTGTTAGTACCTATATTTCCCCGTAATTGGCTGGAACTTTGGCTCTCTCCTTTTGGCTAATGGACTGGGTCACTGCAATTGTGTGTTATTGATTTATGGCAAAGCACTCTGGAAAGGGAGGCAGGCTTTGAGCTGATTGAACTGCTGGCGAAACCACAAATCAGAGTAGAGAATTCGCTTGGTTCCAATCTAATTCTGTAAGGACAACGAGTCTCATCTTGCACTTTGTCATTCTGCCAGGTCAGCTGCTTTTGTCAGCTCCACTTTAGATGCAGAAGAGGAGCGGGTGTGGTGTGCCACATATCTAAGCGTCTGCTCTGGACATTTACAGGGGATCGAGTGCGATTTGGAATTCCAGCAAAACAGAAGCTGAATTGTCGTCTGTCGTCTCCAATTAAAATGCCGTTTGTCTGATTCCGGGGTTTGTTTGTCCGCCGAGCAATAATAGACTTCCTCTGACCTCCCCCGAAACAGTGCAAGCAAAAAGTATGGCGCCAAGCAATCAACTCAAACATCTGCAGCTCTGTCTAATATGCGATATCTGCCATCTGTAATTATACTTACGGGGAAGGCGGTACCAGAGGTTGGGTCTCATTCTTCTAAGAGCTTGAGGTGCGTCATAGTGACCACAAGTTGAGTTCCTGTCAATCAAGTCAGTAGAGGGAAAGAGCTGACCTCAAAAAATATGAACTCTTCACACCTTAAATAGCCCGCTGTGAGGCCTGACTCGTGGCATTTTATGGCATTTTATGGCCTGGCCATTAAAATTCTTGTGGTTTCATAATTAATTAGCAAATCTATATATTTATTTTATAGTCCTCTAAGTTCATTAGGGGATTATGGGTCACGTCACACACTCTATGCTTCTATCAGGGATTAGGGGGACTAAGCCGTTAGTTGCACTTCCCTTCCCTAAGCCCCGATTTCCTCATGGCGGCCTCTTTGTTCTAGCGACTTGGCGGAACTCTGCCCCACGTGCAGCAAAGATTACGCTTGTTGACGTTAGCTGGAAAACTGGTTTCGTCTTACCAATGGCCAGTGCAGCCACATGTGCAGCCACAAAGGCTGCAATTAGTCTGGCTGCAAGTCGTGCCTAACGGTAACCCACTTTCCAGGTCCCGCTCCCTCATAACCAACAGTTTGTTGTACTCCAATCTCTCTCTAATCGTGAGATTTGGCGTCGATAGTGTCGGCTCAAGTGATGGATTACCATGTGGAAGCCGCTTTGGCCTCTGGTTGGATTTTTCATCTCTCACCTTTAATGGCTTTTCAATGTTTTGCCAGTTTGTTAATTAACATTAAATTCCAAAATAATAACAAAAATACTAACAATACTTTACGCTATCTATTTGCAGATTAATTGGAAAGCACACACCTTTGACTGGTGAGTAAATGATACCGAAGTCTACTTGGACTAGGATTCCCTGCCGTCGGAACTTGTCTTTTGATTTGTGGCCCAACTTGGCAACTCGGCTGCCATTTACGGCTGGTTGCCAATACTCCTGCACCGTTTATGAGTAAACACCATTCCGGGGGATCGGCGGCTCCTTATAGGACGCACTCCGAGCTGCTTACATAACGTGAGCAGTCAATTAGGCAGTGCCGGTTATGGACTTGCAACGACTTCATTACCATCAATCTTAATTGAAAAATCATCGGAACTGCTAATAAATTCAGCGAGAAAATGCCCTTCCAGCGATGATTTGTAATGCTCCATGGCTGCGCCACAGCTTAAGTGGCCAGAGTTATGGGACAGGCAGCCAGCAAACAAGTCATGCTTGTAGATGCCCCCTGTCTCTGCCTTTGCATCTCTATCTGCATCTGCATCTGCATCTGTATCTGGTTCTGGTTCTGCATTTGCATCTCCGTTTCGACTGGCTTTCCCAGCTTTCTGTCGCGAGCAAATTGTGGGCAATCATTGTCAATTTACAGTGCACATGGCACATGGAATGATTTGGCCCCCAGAGGCAGTAAGCACTCTTTGAGGATAAACTCCGCCTAAAACAGAGGAGCAGTGTTCCCGGCAGCCAGGCTTCACTGCACCCGCATGTCAGTCGTCTCCAGAGCACCTTGAACTACAACTACAACCGGTGGCGACGTCGTCGCTGCTTTCCTCTTTTTTTGTGGGACACTTATCCAAGCTGTGAGATCAGCTCCGGGGGTCGTTGGGCTTGTTTACCTTGTCTGAGAACTGTCAAGCCCTTGCTCCGTACCCCTCTCTTCAAGCTTTTACTTATTTTTACTTATTTTATTATATTTGCTTTGTTTTGGTGCACACAAAAATTTGTATTTTTTGTGCGTCTGCTTCGTGCATTTGTTTTGGGTCGCAACAACTTTTATTGCTTCCATTTATGGCTGCTTTTTGTGTGCGAAAATAATTCGAATAAATTGGATAGTGAGGAAAGTACAGAACCCCAAATAATTTGCTCGGGATGTCGCTTTGCACTTATTTATTCAGATATATGTTCCTTTTTCTGTGTGTTTCAAGTCTCAATAAAGGCATTATCTCGAGTGAACAATAAGACGAAGTCTTGTCTCACAAAGCTAGCTTCTTGGTGGCTCTGACCCACTGCGAGGAGTTGTTCCCTCTCTCTAATGTGGAGCTGGGAACACTGCTTATCGCGCTTAACGCTCCGTATCAGCCAGAGTGCACCCTCGCAAGAAGCCTCCACTCCAGGCTGAGGAGGAGGAGGAGCAGTTACAGGCCATTAGGTGCTCGGTGGCATCCATGGGAGGTTGTCAAACGATGTCATCTGTGTCGATGCCAAACATGGAGCGTCGGCAATTTCATTTCATTTAATGTCAAGTGTCTGACACACATTTTTGCCCTCGCTCGTATCTGGCAGATCATCGTCGATTATGGCGCTGGCGAACCTTAATTAGAAATGCAGTGACTTCACTCGGAACCAATTATATAATTACAAGCGGCGGGCGGTGCGAACATCTGCAAGTGCAGCGGGGAATGCCTGGGCGAGGCCCGAGCCCGAAGGAGCGGAGAAACCTGCACCTGCTGCCACTGGAATTGCTTCCATATTTGTGCTAATCGCGCTCTAAATTCCCATTGTGCCACGGGGCAAGGCAAATGAGTTTTTCAAATCACTTTTCACTTGCATTTGTGCCCCACCTCTTAGCTTGCTTTATTATTAGAAATATTCATATGAATTTCCACCTCATCCCGCTTTTATTTAACCAATTTTGATGACAGATAGGCAAAACTTTAATAGTGGCTGACCTCACTGACGGATATGCTCCATAAAGCCCACAAAAAACACGAGAGCGACGCACATTAAACTAACTGCAAACGCGAATTAAATTGCCAGAAATTGAAAGTGACACTGAGAGCTTGGATTCCTCCGCTGCAGGCCATTTAAAACCTAAAAATGGAAGCGTTCTCTTCTCTATTATAACAAATTGCGACACAAAACTGGAGCACCAGAAGACTGAAAGCGGAGTCCAGCGATGGGGAGAGGGTTGAGCCATAACGAAATGCAAATTGCCAGCTAATTACTGAAAGGGAGGCCTCCTTAAGCCAAAAAGTATCAAGTGACAAATGTGCGGAGTTGCTGCTCAAGGCAAAGACACTCCAAGGGAGCCCTTACGAGTGAAGTGTGTGTTTTCTCTAAGCATTTTAATTAATTTACAAATTGGAGTTCAATGACAGCAGGCAGCCCTGATTGGTAAACGAATGAAACAACGCCTCTTTTTGCAGTTGAGAGCGGAATTTGTGTCGAAGGCATCATCGTGTCATCATTGGGCGTTTTTTGAGCCATGTTCGACGGTTATTGATGGGCCCCTGTCAGAAGTCATTGCCAAGAGCTAGGCAAACACACTTGTGGGAGACGACGACGACGTCTGTGGATGCGGTTGAGGTGCTGCTGCGAATGAGCTGCTGCGGCTGCTGTTACTGCTGCTTCTGCTGCTGCTGTTGCTGCTGCTGTTACTGCTGCTGCTTCTACTGCTGCTGCTTCTCTGCTGCTGCTTATACTGCTGTTACTGCTGCTGCTTCTACTGTTACTACTATTGCTGCTGCTGCTGCTGCTGAATCTACTGCTGTTACTGCTGCGGCTGCTTATTCTACTGCTGCTGCTGCTTCTCTGCTGCTGATTCTACTGCTGTTACTGCTGCTGATTCTGCTGCTGATTCTGCTGCTGCTGCTGCTGCTGCTGATTCTACTGCTGCTGCTGCTTCTCCTGCTGCTACTGCTGCTTCTGCTGCTGATTCTGCTGTTGCTGCTGCTGCTGCTTTTACTGCTGCTGCTGCTTCTACTGCTGCTAATTCTCCTGCTAGTGCTGGTGATTTTACTGCTGCTGCTGTTGCTGCTTCTTTTACTGCTGCTGCTGCTGCTGCTGATACATTCCATCCATAATGAGTGGGGCACGCGATATGGCTGTTAGACAGGTCCGGCGGTCACTGGTGCATCGCGCGCACATCCCGGGGATGTGCGTAACCTGATGCCTCTCCTCCTGTCAATGAGGTGCTAATGGAGGCT
>VNJS01008582.1:0-16757 GCA_008042575.1 Drosophila watanabei
ACAAGTCGCGTGTGTACGGTTTTCCACCGCGCCTCCGACATCTTGCCGTTCTCGTCGCTGCGGTCAATGAGTGCCACGATCAGATGTCGTTGCCTCTTGCTGGCAAGCATCTCCTCCACCTTGTTGGCGAATCCGCCCGTAGACGCCATGTGAGGAAGTTTGGCGTAGTGAAGTCGGCCCTCATCAATCATCGATCCTTTGCTCAGCCCAGGCTAGCTTTTCCTTCTCCTCTAGGGAGAGGGCTGCTTTGCTCCGGAGCCGGCTCTGGATCTCAAGAGCCGCCTTGTACCTCGCCTTGGCCTTCATCCCTTCGCTTGACCGCTTCGGCCCGTCCCTGCGCGGGGAGCTGGTGCCTGGTTTGGGCGAACGGAGAAGGCTCTCTTCCTCCTCTTTCGAGAGCTGCACGCTCTCCAGGTCCAAGTCTGTATCGACGACGGCACCCGTGCGGCAAAGCTTGCTCTGAGTCGTTGTGGTGGCAGTAGCATTACAACTAACCTGACCTGCTCCCGTCAAGCTAGAGGTGTGACCGCTGGCGACACGCAGAGAGGATTGTTCCCCTCCGTGCCCGCCGGTGGTAGCAGTCACGCCTTCCAACGACGTTTGGGCTGACATCCCAGCCCCGGTTTCGTCCTTCAGTCCCTCCAGAATGGTTTATTTCAGGGGTACCACCCACTTGCGTTTTATGCCTACCGCCAAGGCACCTCCAACCATGGCTAATGATTCATTTCTTCCGGCTTTTTAGGCAGAAGGAATTGAGCCGTAGCCTTAGCTAGACACTGTATTACCGCGGACGGAGCATGCGACAGTGCATGCGACATTATCCCGTTGCCCGGGATAATACAGTGCCTATTGCCCAGCCGGCGCCCTCGTGGAGGGTTCAGTTGGAGGATTTTCGCCAGCCTTCCACTCTGTAAATAAAATGGTCTACAGGGATACTTCCGGGGCTTCCATCAAAGCGTAGCTTCCAGCCATTTATTATCTGGACTACTTTGTCTGGCCTATGGGACAGGTCAGATGCCAGGCTTCTAGGGGTTTGTCTTCCCTCGCGCTGGAATTCTTGGGGAATATGAAAATCTGCTGAATATTGCTCCTGCCCTAACGAAACTGGGGTCGTATTTCGCCCTCACGAAAGAGATTGAAACTGCGCTGCAACATACGACTAAATTAGCTGAGCCATATGACCGGATAACTGTTGCATCATTTCATTTTGCATCGTTTTTACAGCTTCCGTTATCATGGCTCCTACAGCTTCGGTGGAAATCGACGGTTGCGCTGACGTTTCACTTTCGCTTCCGTCTACAGAATTTTTAGCTGGAGCGCCACCCTTGCTTGCAGAAGTCTGTCTCGGACCCTGTGATCCAGAACTAGCAGGTACAACCTCAAAGCAAGCTGTGTTGCAAGACGGACATTTCCCATGCTTCTTGGAGTAAGCCGAAAGACAGGACCTGTGGTATTCCTGTTTGCATCTGGTTTTGAAAATGCCTTCTTGCCCTAACTCTTTGCCGCACAATGTGCAGTTACTCGGAGTAGCTTCAGCTCCCTCCATTGCAGCAAACTATCTGTCTACTAAAAAAAAACTTCTCAAAATTCCAATCCTAGCAAACCCTCAGCAAACGACAATAAATAAATATTTATATAAATAATAAATAAAATAAATAGATAAAATAAATAAATATATAATAAATATTGAATAGTATATAATAAGAAATCGAAAATATATAGTATGTAATGAATAATAAATGAGATAATAACAAAAATCGTAAAGAATATCAAAAATTTTGTAAACACAAATTTTGTAAACAAACGCAGCAAAACGAAAACGAATTAAAAACATTTATTTGCCTTCAAGCATAGCTTCTTCCCTAGTTCAAACCTAATCATGTGTTTACCAGCCAAATGTGAGACGAGTGCAAAAGAAAAAAACAAAGAAGACAAAAAACAAAAACAATGCATCTGGTAATTAGCTCTGCACTGCTTAAGACAAAGCAAACGCTAATCAGTTTTTTTTTTTGTCAATTATGTCTTTCTCCTCTGTACCCTCTCCTATTGCGACCGGGCATATTGGTTTGTCCATCAACCGTGGCCAGACGACTTCTTCTAAAAGCTATTCATCTGTATTTCCATGCGTTTGATAGACAAATTCTGCCCCGTTTATTTTTATAAAAGAAAGATTTTCGCTAAGGCTTTCTGACCGTGGCCAGGGAATAAACTACTGATAGTTCTGATCCCTGTATTTCCTATTCAATCATAAGCCTGAACCACCCACCTCTCAACTGTAGGGTATTAAGTCGTCTGCTTCTAATTACTCCTAAGCCGTGGCCGGATGATCTCTGCTGGCAGCTTGATTAACCAAATAGCCTATGCAACTAATTAATAACGGAAGCTGGCTAATGAGATTGACTACCTTTTCGCTTTATATACTGGACCGTGGCTTGCAGACAGCAAAACAAACGTACCTGCCTCTAAAGCCCACTCCAATACCTATGCCGCCCGAAGGTAATCGAAGGTGTGACAGGTGTATTGATGTGATTTGTAGACCGCATCTGAATGCAGCTCTAACAAAAATATTTGGCCCCACGTTGGGCGCCAGAAACTTTATGATTCTTAATTTAAAAACATAATAATAAGTTATAACGCGTCTTGACCTGGCTGGGGCTCGTCGGCAAAAGGGTGGTATTCCTGCTCCCCTGGGCTTTGCCTTAAAGTAAGGTCATAAAGTTCTAAATTTTCGTGCTACGACGATAGAAATAAATAAAAACCAAACAAAACACATACACTGAGAGAAACTGGTGGGTACACTGGTCAACTAATTAGCTCGCTTTAGATGACTTATAAGCGGCTTAGCCCCCCCTTCCATGGTCATCCTATTCCTTAATTATAGCATTTAATGACCCCTTTAGTTGACCTGAGTAAGACATCCCCAGGGAATTCATGCTAGCTGAAGGCAAAAATTAGACGCTGATTAGCACATTATAAAATATATTTTCCTAAAATTAAAAATATGCATTTATAACGAAATTAAAATATAAAAAGTGGCATAACATTTAAAAGTTAACTTGTATGGAATAAATAATTAAAATATTCTTGGCTATCATGCGATTGAACATTAAAAATAAATTAAACTAAAATTTCTCACGGTGTGTAGAACCGCTGAGAATTTTGTCGGATTTGGCACTTAAAATTTGGATTTCATTTATCTCTTCATAATTTAATTTACTATTCGTTCGTAAACCGGAAATGCAAACTCTCGGTCAAGACGCTTTTACATAAGCCTTTTAGGCGGCAGCTTTTAACACTGCTTGAATACTAACACATTTTCACTCACTCCGTTTTCATCCCGTGAAGAAAGCGCTTTCCGGCGTAGACGATGTGATAAGGATGGCTGTGGAAAATAAATTTATTCATCCGAATAAAATAGAAATATCTCTCCGATTCCCTGTTCCTCCGTCTAATCTCTTGTTTCACTTGCACTAGCCATATAAAATTATTGACAAATTACACGTTAAAGCAAACATATTAAAACGATAGAATAAATAAATAATTATAAAACCACTAAAAAATCTAAATTAGATGACGCTTCGTCTGTCGCGGCATCGGCGGCACTTTGCTCCAAGGAAAAATAATCTGGCTTTCACGCTCTCGGCAGCATTTCCAGCCGCCGACATAAATGTTCAAAAATTGGGGAAAAATCAGGGCCTTTTATATCGAGATGAGGACGCAACAAAATTTTTAGTCACTCATATTAGTGGCACACAAAACTCCAAACCCCACAAATAAAATAAAATATTAAAAGCGGCTGCGCCACTGCCGAAATATCAGCACATCTATGTGTCAAGGGGGGGTGAAGTTCTCCGCTTCTCCTTTTCCGCTGCTGACGCTGTGCTCCCGCGCTTGGAGATAACTGCTTGGTTCCGTTTGTCGCTTCGCTTTTTCCTTCTCCCTTTCCTCCTCCGGCGGGCGCTGGTTGCCCGCGCTAGGAAAGAACTGCTTAGCTTCACTTTTTTTCACTATGCTATATCCCCCTCCGCTCACCTCTAGGCGACCTGGCCTGCGCGCTTTGCGCTGGACGATATTGCCGCTGGCCAAGATTAGGGTCGAAAAATTCACAGAACACAGCGACCGTAGCATGGGTCCACAATAATTTAATAATTTTGATGTTTCTGTATTCTACCAAATACAAGTTTTTGGGACTAAACACAACCGATCGGGAGTATAGTCAAAGTGGTATTAAAATGCTCGCCTCGGGACAGCTCGAATAGAAGCCGATCGGCACCTTCTGAAGTGGACAACTTCTCGGGCGAAAGTCGGAAACCTGCCCCTGTTAACTTCTCTTAACTTCCTCCTTTCTCAGAAAGCTATCAGGGCCCGCTCGCTAGGTGTCGCTTCACAGTCCCAAATGACTCATAGATTGCGCCACTGAGCTCTGTATCCAAGCGTTACAATTGCTTTAAGACCTTCAAAATTTTGTCCAATTTCTTCCTGATATTTAATATTTAATGAGGATGGAGAAACTCCGAAATCATGAATAGCTCTATCTACGAACGCCGTAATTTCAATGTCACCATTCTCTTTTAGAAAGCTTCCATTTTTTATACGCCTTCGTTGTATATTAAAGTTACTATCCTCATCTATGTAAAGACCTATCATAGTAGATGTAACGGGGCCGACCTTTCTCAAGCTTCATGAAACCAGTCCCGGTTACGATTTCTTTGTTGCGCTTGGGTGTAGACTCAGCGACAGGTAATTTTGCTAAAAGCGGCTTAATAATAAATATTTTAATGCTCTCGTTCCTTTCACTTGTCCATTTGGAAGAAAATTTCTTCGGTAAACATTAGTTTTTACTAAAATTTCTCTGTATACAACATTAATTGACCAGATTCATTTTTGTCCAAAAAATGTATGGGGAGAGCGGTGAGATGATAATAGACTTGATGTGTGAGCAGCCAATTGGTTTGATAACACAGGTGATGAGTAATGATCAGGTGGTGAGAATGATGAATCATTATTTATAGCTGGCTGTGAATAAAAGTGATCATCATCATCATCATCATATTATCAGAATCGTCATTACTTTTCAACCTCCAATCCAATGGTTTGTATTCATCATATTTAGGTTTTGAATTTTTACTACTTGCAGTATAAAATGCAAGTTTCCTCTTTTTCATAAATGGTGTTTTATTCTCAATATCTACGCCACTTGTTCCATTTTGAATGGCTTCCTCTTCATTGTTTTGTAATTTTTTTCTTGTTATTAAGAATTTCATTAAAAGGTTCAGTAATAGGTTTAAATGTTTCCTCCAAACCCATACTCTTCTGAGTTTTGAATTGTTTTAGCTCTGAAAATTTCTCTTTTTAAGCATTTCGAATTTTGATCAATTGTTATATAATTTTTGGATTCATTGTGAAGATGTTTTAAAATATTTAAATTAGAAAAATCAAGATTGGTTATTTCAGTCTTGGAGTTGAATATGTACTGTAAATAATAAATGAATCGTGCACATATATATATATATATATATATCCAGGATTTTTTAATATATATATATATATATATATATATATATATATGTCCAGGATGTATATATATATAGCTGATCTTATAAACAGACCTTCTATTAGGTCTTATTTGATACCTGATCAGGTTTAATAGGTCCGATAAACAGACCTGATCAGGTTTAACAGGTCTGATAAACAGACCTGATCTGATCTGATAAACAGACCTGATCTGTTCACTTATCTGAAAATAAAAACTGAAAAAAGAATTCCACAAGTCCCTTCACCCAATAAAAAATGTATTTAATTTTAATTTTTATTTATATTATTTATTTATTTATTTTTAATCCTGAAAAGAAAGGCTGAAAAAAATGTTTTTTCCCAAGTCCCTTTACCCAATAAAAAATTTATTTAATTTTAATTTTTATTTAGTTTATTTATTTATTTTTAGATGTTATTTTTTACATTAATGAAAACATTCCCATCCTCATGTTTTATGAGGTAATACATTCTCTCTGAAAATAGATAAAAAAGACTATCGTCTATGTAGCTTAAACTATCCGGTAGGTAAACAATGAAATTGGCAAGTTCGACCATAATATTGGTACCGAACTTGCCCTAACCCTCTTCGCCGAATAGATATCCAAGGCCATGTTGATAGGAAGCTTATCTAAGGTTGCCTTTAACCTTACATAGGGGACCCGGTGGAGCTGGAGGAGGTGATGGAGGTGGTGGAGCTGTAGGAGCTGATGGAGCTGGAGGAGCTGATGGAGTTGGTGGAGCTGGAGGAGCTGATGGAGCTGGTGGAGGCATTGTTTTTGAAGGTCTGCAAATTGTTGCTGATGTCGGCTTATGGTATTGCTGCTGGTCAGTTTTCGGTGGCTGATCCTTGCTGAATGATAATTTTTCTAGACGACATGCTGATTTTACACCCAGCAAGGAGCGCATTTCTACTCCTCCCATCCTTCTAAACACATCTGGTATTGGAAGGGATTCCAAGGATAGAGCGTTTAGCGATGGAAAAAGGTCAAGTTGTCCACTTGACGTTAAGTGTGTGTTTCAAAGGGCATGGGAGAAATTGCAGTCTAGTAAAAATTTGAGGCATAAATGCCCGCGGTCAAATGTCCCAAATCTTTGGAAACGTTCATAGTTATACCTTATATTACTTCCTAAATATTTAATTACTTCTAGTGGTGGTTGTAAATTCCCAAAACTGTCGAAATAATACTTACCTGATCCTCTTTTAAAGTATGCTACCCAATGTGAGCCGACTGAGCTGGAATCTGCAGGTTAACTATTCCGCATTCGGAATAAAGTGGAGATTCTGGTATTTCATCTTTCATATAAACTCCCCGAAAATTTGGAATATATTTATACGAAAACTTTAATATATCAATGTTGGACAGCGCTCTATTGTGTAGCTCATTTAGTAGTTTTTTTGATTACGTTTTTGTTTTTTATTATTTTTTGAAAATGATACACCATACCCTTTCTTGTATGGTTGTAAATACCATCCCTTTCCCAATGATACTGATTCCATTTTTCGATTGTGTCTCTGGTTTTCCTCATGTTGTGCCTTTGCTATCTTTGCATTGATAATAGACTTTACTATTGCTGCGCTACCTGACGCTAAACTGCCCACAGCACTAAGGGCTGTTAAAATAGGTACCAATGGTAAAAAACCACCAACTTTGCTATGCTATGATTCATAGAACTACAACATTTTTCTTGCACCCCATTGTGTTCGATACTGCATTGCGTGCCACTTTTACAGCATTCAATAAATCGAGGGGTTTATTCTTTCGCAATTCAATGCTTGCCTTCTTAATAATTAAGGCAAGAGATTTGTTTACAACTTTCTTTTTCTCTTGCTTTGTTCCCATCCCAAATTTTTTCTTAAGCTTCATCATATTTGTTACAAAATAAAATGCAGCTCTCTCACTAATACTACTGTTTGGTGCTTTTACGCGATCCCAAACCCTATCAATTAAAACCGAGTCGGCTTTATGTCGTTCACTTAAAACCTTGGATTTTGAATATGCTATATCGTGCTCCCTACAAGCTTCATCTAAGCCGTTGATTCCACAACCACCGCGTGCTAATCGTTTCTCTAGTTTTGTACCAGGTCCACAGTAATTGTATCCAGGTATATGAGCCTCAAAGGGTAGAGTGTTGATTAAATTATTTTCGAGACCAGTACCCTGTTTGACATTTGATTTATGACTGATTAAATTATAAAAATGTTTCCCATTTTATATCAACCTCAATTAACGAATGATTGTCCTTAAATGAAGTTGTTATCTTTAAAACATCCGTTTATTAAAGCAAAATAAAAGTATCACAGTAAGAAACATTGAAAGTGCTGGTCATGGTGAGAATACACCACCGCGACACAGCTCAATTATTGCCAAACACAATTAGAGGCTTAATTGTTGGACCATCTAATTGTGGAAAAACTAATGCTATGATAAGTCTTATCGAAAGTCCAAATGGATTAAAATTTGAAAATATGTATGTATTTTCAAAGAGTTTATACCAACCTAAATATGAGTATTTGGAAAAACTTGTTAAACCAATACGAGGAATGGGGTATCACACATATTCAGCAAACGATAGTGTTTTGTCACCGCTGGAGGCTAAAAACAATTCAATTATAATATTTGATGATGTCTCATGTGAAAAACAAGATAATATCCGAGACTATTTTTGTATGGGACGACATAGGAATATTGACTCGTTCTATTTATGTCAAACATGTACACGTATACCGAAACATTTAATAAGAGGTAATGCAATTTTTATTATAATGTTTAAGCAGGATGACTTAAACATGCGTCGAATATATCGGGATCATATTAACAGCGATATGGGCTATAATACATTTATGAAAATTTTACAACTCTGCTGGAAGGAAAAGTTTGGTTTTCTACTAATCTCTAAGGACGATGATATGAACGCTGGACGGTAATGGAAGGGATTCGATCAATTCATTATACTCGAATAAAAGAAATAAAATAATAATAATATAAATGTAATGATAAATTGAAATAAAAGACACTTTAGACACGAACATCACAATGACCACATCGTTAACAATTGCTTTAAATGGAAACTCATCTGTACTTAGTGAACACTTTCTTCCACAAATTGAGCTGAGCCGAAATTATGTATGCGCTCTCATAGACTTTTATACATTCAACTCTATACCGAATGTGGATAGGGGAAATAATCTATTTCATATTGGGAATAAAATCATAGAAATACCTATTGGGTCCTATGAGTTTGATGATATCGTAAAATATATTATTAATAAACTCAAGGAGTATGAGCTTCATGAGACAATACAAATTGAATGCAACACCAATACGTTTCAAGTGCAAGTTATCACTAAAAAGGAGACGATATACTTTAATAATGAACGATCAATTGTACAATTATTTGGATTTAACAAACGGAAATTACGACCGCATGATAGTGAAAGTTATGTCTCGGATAATCCTGTGAACATTTTAAAAATAATTTCCGTTAGATTGGAGTGCAACATTATAAGTGGATCATATGTTGGTAACAGACCAAATCATGTCCTGCATGAATTTGGAATCAACGTTCCTCCTGGGTATAAAATGAGTATTACTCCCAGAAACTTGATTTACTTGCCTGTCAACACCAGAAAAATAAGCACACTCGAAATACGAATAACTGATCAGAATGGAGATTTGGTTAATTTTCGGGGAGAAACTGTATCAATTCGACTTCACTTACGACCAGCAGAATGATTATTTACAATAAAAAGACGGCACATCACTCCTTTGATAACATTATCAAATCTAAAGTCGAGGTGAAAGCATCAAGACCATTATCAACATCATCTCGAGATCCTTCACATCAACGCCCAGCTCTAACATTAAAAAATAAATTGTTTTTAAAATCTTTGGGATTTAATATTAAATAAAGTTAAACAACTAATATTCAAATGAATGACATCTTTTATGTTCAGGAAAAACCTGTTCATTATGAATGTATTATAAAGAAAGAATATCATTCATATTATTCGTATCAACAAAGCTTCAAGGCGAATGATGAAATTAGAATCTGTGTACAAAGTCAAGAGCTTCTTCTCCTGCCATGCGAAAGCTTTCTCCACTTTGAAGGAGCACTTAGAAGAATTATTGATACGAATTCGGGAGCAAGCAGCACAAATGGTGTTAGCTGTTTGCTCAAAAATAATTGCATGGCCTATTTTCTGGACGAGATACGATATGAGATAAATGGATGTGAATTGGATAGGACACGGTTTACTAGAATTACAACGACTATTAAGAACTTTCTCTGAATCGGTCAACAGGAAGGAGCTCTTTATTGCAATGCTGGTTGGAGTGGTGGTGATGATATCCCTTCGGGAGGACATTTCAGCATTTCTGTTCCTTTAAAATTACTTATGGGATTCGCTGAAGACTTTACAAAAATTTTGTTAAGTTGTAAACATGAACTCGTTCTCTTGCTTACTAAAAACACTGCTGATATGTATGTTTAAACAGTTGAGGGAAAAACACATAAAATTGCTATAAATAATATAAGCTGGAAAATACCTCATATCGTTCCCAGTGAGAGTGCTAAAATTAAAATGTATAATATAGCAAAAAGTGGGGCTACCCTCCTACTCGCATACCGGAGCTGGGATTGTTATATTAATTAAGAGAAAAACATATCTCTGCTCCCAACACTTTCGTGAAATGTTCATAAATTAATTAAAGTCCATATCACTATTCACATGATCTCGATAAATGTGACGCATGTTTAAATCATCTTGTTTAAACATTATAATTAAATTTGCATTGTCACGAATCAAATGTTTCGGTATATGTGTCTAAGTTTGGGATAGGTAGAATGAATCTATGTATATTTCTATGACGTCCCATGCAAAAATAGTTTCGTATATTGTCTTGCTTTTCACAAGCTGCATCATCGAATATTAAAATCGAATTACGTTTTGCTTCTTGCGGTGACAAATCAGCATCATTTGCTGAAAATGTGAAGTATCCCATTCCTTGTATTGGTTTAATTAGTTTTTCCATATACTTATATTTCGGTTGATGTAAGCTCTTTGAAAATACATAAATATTTTTTAATTTAAGACCATTTGGACTCTCGATAAGGCTTATCATCACATTAGATTTTCCACAATTTGATGGACCAACAATTAAAGCTCTAATTTTATTCGGCAACAACATGCTGTTGCGTGGCGGTATTTTCTCTTTATCCCCTCCACCCTCAATGTTTCTAACTATGATGCTTTTATTTTGTCTTAATAAACGCATGATATCGCGAAAAGTAGTTCATTCAATGACAATCTTTTGTTAATTCAGGTTGTTATAAAATGGGTAAACATCTTTATAATATAAACAGTAATAAAACGAATGTCAAACAGGGCGCTGGTCTCGTAAATAATATAATTAATGCTCTACCCTTTGAGGCTCATTTACCTGGTTATAATTTTTGTGGACCTGGTACAAAGCTAGAAAAACGATTAGCCCGAGGCGATCGGGGAATTAACGGATTAGCATGTAGAATTCATGATATAGAGTATTCAAATAGTAAAGACTTGGGTGACCGACATAAAGCAGACTCTGTTTTAATTGATAGGGCTTGGGAACGAGTAAAAGCGAAAGATAGTAGTCTAGTCATGATAAAGGCTAAGAAAAAGTTTGAAATGGGAACAAAGGATGTGAAAAGGAAGGTTGTGAAAAAATCTCTTGCTTCAATAATCACCCATGCTACCAAGGAATTGAAAAAGAAAAAGCCACTAGATATATTAAATGCAATAAAAGTAGCACGCAAAGCTGTAGCAAATACAATGGGATGTAGGAAAAATGTTATAGTACCGAGGGTTATCAATGTACCCAAAACAGGTGGCTTCTTACCACTTGTTCCAATTTTAACAGCTCTAAGTGCAGTAGTAAGTTTGGCTTCAGGGAGTGCAGCGATTGCAAAGACAATTAACAATGCAAGAATTGCAAAAGCACAGCTGCAAGAAAACCAGAGACATAATAGAAAAATGGAGACAGTTGCATTGGGTGAGGGCTTAATCTTACAGCCATATAGGAAAGGATATGGGATTTCTTTTACAAAAAATTAACAACTACAAAAACGAATTCAAAAAAACTATTAAATGAGCTAAGGCTAGGGCATTATCTAACTTTTATATTATGAGGTTTGGCTTTAAAAATATTCCACATTTTCGTGGACAGTTTTGGGAATTTACAACCACTTTTAGAAGTAGTTTCATATTTAGGGAATAACCTCAGGTATAATTATCATCGGTTCCAAAAATTTATGACCGTAAACTGTGGCCACTTATGCCTACAATTCTTGCTAGACTGTTCTTCGTTTCGCTAATGATGCTTTAGTGTATCGAAGCGTCTTTTTTTTTAATACCCTATGCCCAACAGCTACTGGACGAAGACATACACACACACACAGTCATGATTGTGATCCTTGGTTGGGTATAAATTCTGGCAGTTTCTGGAGGAAAATATCATTCAGTGACCAGCAGTCAGCTCATTCACCAGCCTCAGCGCCAGCTCCACCACCAGGTCCAGCACCAGCTCCAGTAGCAGCTCCACCACCAGCTCCAGTAGCAGCTCCAGTAGCAGCTCCACCACCTGCTCCACCACCAGCTCCACCACCGGCTTCACTACCAACGAGAAAAAAAAAGAAAAAAAGAAAAGCCTTTAACTCATGTCAAATTAAGGGTAACATTAGTTGTAACCAATTGCCTGTGAATGTTCCATTGGACGTTCAGATGGCAAAAAGGGTGAGTGGGAAATTTGGCTCAAACATTAAAGTTGTGCTAGATTCTTATTACGTTTACCTCCCAGAGAGGTATAATGAAATAAATGACACCATTTTGAAACTTTTCGAGCAACAAAAATATGTGCTCGTCAAGTTTGATGATGGTAATGCAGATTTTTATTTAAAAATGTAAAAATAAATAAATAAAAAAATAAAAAAAATTAACATTAAATTGATTTTTTTTATTCTTTAGTTTAGTCTGATCAGCTACCAGGTATGATTAACTGATCAGCTACCAGGTCTGATTAACTGATCAGCTACCAGGTCTGATTAATTGATCAGCTACTAGGTCTGATTAACTGAACAGCTACCAGGTCTGATTAACTGATCATGCTATATATGTTAACAAATTAAGATTTCTTTATCAGTTCATTTTTCAAACGCAACGGAGTAATATCCACGTCTGCTAAGCAAAAAATAAATAAATATAAATAAAAAAACAAATAAAATGAATGAAAACTTTTTAAAATTCTCTAAATTAAAACAACACCAAACTCAAAATATTATGGAACTGAAAGAAAAATTTAAACCTAAACCTGAGCCATTGCACTATGGTCCATGAGGCCGATTTTTTGGCATAAATTGAAATTTTTTATGTTCGTTTTTTATTTTTGATTTTAAATTCTTAAAGTTAATACCTCATGCATTAAAAAAATGAATATAGAAATCTTTAAAAGATTCAATGAAGCTTTTTATGAGCTTCCCAAAGTACACAACCGATCAGCTGCTTAATGTTTTCTTCTGTGCGTGAATATAAAAATTGTGTGTCCGAAGAAAATATTAACTTTATTTTTTATGGAAATTAAAGATCAAGGTATGTAGAATTCACTGTATATAGTACATTTACGTGTAGTCTTAGTCTTCGTGCTGTGTTTATTGTCCAATTTATGTGTATTTGTTGTAAAAAATTAACACGTGTCTCCTGTGTTTCGTGGAATACAACTAATCGCCTGAGGTCTGCTGAGGACAACTAAGTACGTCAGTTTGTACATTGAAATGTCGTTGTTCAACGCTCATTAATACCTTTTCCCCGTTCGTCCCCCTTTTCTCACACTTCTACAATATCTAGCGACGTTCGAGTTTCGCCATGGCGATCTCTTTGATATATGGTACAAAAACTATCGTGAAATAGCATGTGTGTCAGAATGGATTTATGAAAAAATTGGCGTTTATCACGTGGATGATGATAAAAAAGTAGAAATAAATAAATAAATAAGTAATTTAGAGTCCTTTATAAAAAAATATCTTAAAAAATATGGTAGAACGTTTCAAGTCAAGGCACGATGCATTTTTATCGTCTGAAATATCATTTCATTAAATATCTGTAAGACACCACAACGACCTGGACGCCCAACCTTGTCTTATACAAATGCAGGGCCAAGATTGAAAAGAAAATTGGCTTCTGAGCTTGCTAATGAAAAAGAAAACAACACAAATCTTCTTGTTCATGCTGCAGCAGTTTCAGCTAAGTGAGAAAAAAATTCGAATGTGGCGTTGGTCCTAAAAGAAACGCTTACGACACCTGAAAGCACAACGGAATTGAGGAAACAATTTGAAATGCTAAAACCGACTTCACTCACACCAAATGAAGCTTTAGCCTACATCCTGGAAAATTCATTATAGCCATAACATTCATATAAGCCATAACAGTAACATTTATCCGAGCTACATCCAAGTTATAGAAGCTAAAATTCAATGTCGGCCAATAGAAATTGATGTTACAGAAACTACTGCTCAAGTTTCTCTACAAAACCTCTTAAATAACACTGCACAGCGATTAAATAAAATGCAATCCGATGTTTTTAAACAATTTCCGGAGAGTTCGAAACTAAAATTAATTTGCAGTTATAGTTTTGATGGGTCAACTGACCAGAGTACATACAAACAGAAATTTGAAATAAAAACTTCAGACGTTCAGAATTCAGATCAATCATTGTTTGTAACTTCTGTTATCCCCATAAAAATGATTGACTCATTTAAGCGAAACATATGGGTTAACCGAACACCGCAGTCCATTCGATTTTGCAGGCCCCTAAAAATTTAATTTGTTAAAGAAACTACTGATCAAATTATTATAGAAAAAAATCAGTTAGACTATCAAATATATAATTTGAAACCGTTTTATTACAAAATAGATAACACTGTAGACATAGCAGTAACGTTTGAAATGCATATAACGGTTATTGACCGAAAAGTATAAAACGTACTAACTGGTACTAAATCAACTCAATGTTGTCCCATCTGTGGTGTCACCCCAACTAAAGTAATGGACACCAAAGACTTTAATTCAAATATCTTTACCCCTAAGCGTGGATCCGGGTTTTAGAATTTGTCCTGAACATATCATATAGAATAGAAATACAACAAGAAAGGAAGCTAACTTCGGCAAGCCGAATTCAAATATCTTTACCCCTAAGCTAGAAGCTTTACAATTCGGAGTGAGTCCACTACATGCGTGGATCCGGTTTTTAGAATTTGTCCTGAACATATCATATAGAATAGAAATACAACAAGAAAGGAAGCTAACTTCGCCAAGCCGAATTCAAATATCTTTACCCCTAAGCTAGAAGCTTTACAATTCGGAGTGAGTCCACTACATGCGTGGATCCGGTTTTTAGAATTAGTCCTGAACATATCATATAGAATAGAAATACAACAAGAAAGGAAGCTAACTTCGGCAAGCCGAATTCAAATATCTTTACCCCTAAGCTAGAAGCTTTACAATTCGAAGTGAGTCCACTACATGGGTGGATCCGGTTTTTAGAATTTGTCCTGAACATATCATATAGAATAGAAATACAACAAGAAAGGAAGCTAACTTCGGCAAGCCGAAGTTTAAATACCCTTGCAGTAAGTAAGTATTGTATTGTATGTTGTATGTTTTTACAAAAAAATTCTAACTTCGCCGTTTTTCAACAAATTGAAGTCTAATTTGGAAAATAGGATTTTTATATTATTCCAGATTTTGCAGCTAAATTTTTTGAAAATCGGATTACTATATCATATAGCTGCCATACAAACGATCAGAAATTTTTTACAAAAAAAATAATAAGGATTGCGGTTAGTTTCTGTAAAATTTGTATTTTGAAATTCACGTACTAAGCCACCACACCACGTCAAGGTCTCAATCCACGAGGGGGAACTAAAGCTTAATTAAAACACATTGTTAATATATTTATTTTTTTTTTATGGATATAGGAAAATATATTTACAATATATGAACAACTATTTTACTTATAACCTTAATTAAATAAATAACTTAAATGAACTGACTTACAACAAGGTCTCAATCCACGAGGGGAATTATAGTTATATATAAAACACATTGCAAAAATTTTTTTAATTGGAAACAGAATATATTTATTTACAGTACGATATATCAAATCTAGTTAACCTTAATAAAATAAATTGCTTTGATATACCCTCTTACTAGCTATACTGAAAGAATAAACCATCATGATGGCTATAAGGGGTTTCCTATGTGAGAGCAACAGATTCTAGGATTCGAGCATCACAAAATATCCAATCAATTTGTGTCAGATGTTTTGTTGTTGAAGAATTATTCTTAGAGAAAAGATTATATCCATTCAAATTTTCCTCCAGAACATCGCTCGTTGTGGATCTGCAGATATTAAAATCTCCTAATATTACCACTTTGTTATTATCCATTCTGCGTACCTTTTCAACGTTAGATTTAATTTCATTTCGAAATCTTGCTATAGGAAATCCGGGACTTCTATATACAATTATAAATGACGTGTCAAGGTATTTAAACGCAATTGATTGATAAGTTGCTCTCGGGTTTGGCGATTTCTTTGATTCAAAAAGAAATTGCACATTTGACGAAATACTTTGTTTTGCATATATGAGTATTCCGTTTTTCCCAATACCATTTAAATTATTGCTATCAATTCTTCTTATGATATCGAAATTGCTTAAATTGTAATCTTTATGGGGAAGAGTCCAGGTTTCAACAAAACATAAGAAGTTTGCAGAGCAAATATTTTTTTCATTGGCAATGTATTCACGATGAGCACGCAGAGACTCCACATTGTGGTAATACATTGATATGGTATGATCCCCATGGATCAAAAAATCGTATTTCGTTGCCAATGCTTTTTCTCCTCTCAAGCTTTCTAGCTCTGTTTGGACATTTGTAGCTCCAAATCTTGTTGGAGGAACAAAGTCTCCTAAAAGGAAAAGACCTGATGCGCTTGTTGCCCTGCTGCACCCTACGTAAAGCGAAGCTCGCTTAATGCCCCTTTTAAGGTGCACTGCGACTTTACTGTAGGTTGCTCCCTGGCTCTTGTGTATAGTAATAGCTTCAGCAGGAACAACAGGGAATTGCTTTCGATCAACCGAAGAATGTCCTGAGCTTCCGCATTGGAAGACTCGAGCCGTTTTAAGAATTG
>VNJS01008586.1:0-12430 GCA_008042575.1 Drosophila watanabei
CAAAAGGGGCAAAAGCTCCGATCGAGATGTAGTCATAAATCTTGTGGCGCTTATGAAGTTTCCATTGAATCTGCATACAATGGGACCTGTCACCGGTTTTGAGGCCACAGTAAATTGCTCAATTCAAGACTGTGGTCTCGGAATCGGGAACAAAACGTTGCAAAAAAAGTTACTTGTTTGATTTATGATCAGAGGTTCTTGAGGAAGAGTTTGGTTATATTTGTTTTATGATTGTGTTTAGGAATAAAGCCTTAAAAATGCATTATGCATTTATAAATAGTTAAAATTTGAATAGTTGAAGGCCTTGAGCTTGAATTTCGAAGAATAAATATCACTGAACTTGTAAATTTCCGTTTAATTCAACATAAAAAGAAACCCTTCCCTTTAATTAATATTATGTTGCAAAGTCTTTATTATATATTTATTTTTATATTATACTTTAAAGATTGATTACTGCTAAATTTTGTACTAATATATACTTTCCTTTCCCCTGTTTCCTCGCTTCAGGCCAAGTTAATTCCAGAAATGTCCTGATCAGATCGCAGAGCAGCGGCAAGTTAAGCAGCAATGAAGCTGAATCGACAAAGGCATCAGTTAAATCCAGTACAACGACGACTCTGCGAGCGGCCAAGCTCAAGATCGGGGCCATGCAACAGCAACAGCAGAAGCAGAAGCAGCAACACCAGCAGCAGCAGCAGCATCAGACTGCAAATGGTGTCGGCGGCAGCAACATTATCCTGCTGCGCGGCACACGCAACGAGAATGGCCAGATCATCATCCAGAACAAGCAGGACATACTCAGTCTGCTCAATGAGCAGCAGCAGCAGCAGCAGCAGCAGGAGAAGAGCCACGCGTCCACGGCCATTACGCTCAATCAACTGCCCACGACCACAACTGTGGCGCGAAAGACCATTGTCCAAGGCTCGAGTGGAGGCAGCAACTCCGGCAGCAGCAGCAACAACAGTAGTAACTCCACCATTTCCATTGTGGCCAGTGGCAACAACAAGGAGGCCAGCAGCAATACCATCCTGCTGCAGACCCCCATCAATGCCAGCCAGCTGGAGAGCGTGCTAAAGGCCCAGGAGCGTTCCAAGCAGGCCAATGCCACACAAACCAAGCTCGTTGAGCGTCCCTTTATGCTGAAACATGTAAGCAAAGCTTAGATATTCTTGTAAATATTAATAATAATAAAAAATTATATTTTACAGGCCTCGCGAAGTCTCAGTTCCGAGAGCAATTGCGACAGCAAGTCACCCTTTGTGCTGCAGACTTTAAAGCGCCTGGAGAAGTCACAGTCCATCCTGGTTATACGCAACTCCACAGCCAGCTCGGCGACTGCCAACACCTCCATGGCCACATCACCGCCAACGAGCAACTCCCTCTCCACATCGAGTATTCTGAGCGTGACACGCACCACGAAGGCGGCCAAGGGCATGGCAGGGGCGCTGCACAAGCTCAAGGCAGCGGCGGCAGCCACCACGACAGCGGTCAACAACGCGCCATCATCATCGACGGCCACCACTATACTGAGGTTAGGCAAAAGCGCCACCACACTGGCCATTAACGGAGGTAGCTGCAAGCTGGAGCCCACAATGGCCACCACAGCCATAGCCACAGCCACGGCAACGACAGCCACGACAACATCAAATAAATTGTCCAACGCGGTGACGTCCGAGCAGCAGCAGCAGCAGCAGCAACAATCGACAACGAATGTGCCACTTGGGAACGGTAAGTCTCGAGGATTTCGTAGAACCGAATTTCAAATGCGGCGCATAAATTGATAGGCTAGAGGGGTTTCCCAGCAGGTGTTCCTGCTGCTGCTGCTGCAGGTGCATTTGCATCGGGACCGGGTAACAAAGCCTGACGCAGTCTCCGGGGCGAAAGATTTGCTTAGGCTTTGTATCGCCCCTTTTTGTGTTGCCTATTTTGAGGCTGATTTCTGGTTTGGTTTGCCATTCCTGTGTTTAGTTTCGAAAAGTCGGAATTTCGCTGATTTACCAAGAATTCCGAGTACGTGGCATGCCTAACAATTATTCAATTAAATCGAGAAGCGTCTTGGACCGCCCCCCAGGGCTCGTTCGGCGGCTGCACTCAGCTGTGAATGCTATTGCCCATTGATTTTCACACCCGAAATGTCTGGGAGCGCTTCTCAGTCCGTTCCCTGGTGTCCGGTGTGTTTTGCGGGGTGTATCTCTCTGTGTGTGTTGTGTACCGTCTTCATTAGCGCTGTGTGTGCTGAGTAACAAGTTACTCTGGCAAGTTATTCTGGCAAGTTTTCACGAGCTTCGGCAAGTGGCAACCGGCTCAATGATTTTCAATAAGAAAAGCGGCAAAGAAATCAATTTGTTTGGGCACAAAGTGCTCAGGACTCCCTCAAGGATACCAATTTGAGTCAATTGAGAGTTACAACTTAACTTTGGGGATTTGTATTTAAAAGGGATTTGTTAGTTGTACATTTTTGGACTTTGGAAGTGGAGGAGAATTTATAACATTAATATACTTTAATAGATTGAAAAATTTAGTATTTTTTAATTTTTATGAGCCAAATTTTGTTAAAATTTTTAGTTTTTCTTTATTTATTATAAAGGAAATGGTTCAAAGATTGTTTATTTTAAAGCTTATTGGTGGGAATAGCAAAAATATCGATAAGACAATAGTTTATTGGTACTTCATGCAAATATTATAAATCGATATTTGTACTTTGTGATAGATGTGCGTTTAATTGATATGTTCTGCGATATTTCGGACCAATTTAATTGCAAAAAGAGACAAATAAAGAACTAACAAGTTTAGTAAATATTTATAAATGTTTAAACGTTAAATGCGATATTTTTCGATATTTAAAAAATCGATATTTCATAGGTTATAGTTTTTTGTGATATCGAGCAAAATGTTTGCGTAGGATTTCTCCTTTCGATGTATGTACATGCATCCTTACTTAGTTTTTCCTCTCCATAATACTTCCCTTATTACTAAAGTCTATTTTTAATACCTTTCCTCTTCTTTAAACCTTAAAATCCTATTTTTAAACACTTATTAAACCCCAACGATTAGAAATAATTTGAGGCACTTGAACTATCTCATGGCCCTGCCCACGCATTTTGGCAGCTGGTTATAAATGTTCCTTCAAACATTCCTCCCGAGATTCAAGTGCAGATTGTGGCAAGTGGACAACTCTCGAAAACGATTGGCGAGCAACGCCCGGGGGACCCTGTGACAATGTGCTTAGGTCCACAGAAAAGAGAATCGAAAGAGAGAGAGGGATGGCAGGAGGAGGAGGAGGACCCGGAGTAGTGTTGATTATTGCACTCGATACATTGAGTGTCGTCTTGGCGCCTGCGATTCTGCTGACAGGCCAAAACGAGGCGAGAAGAGTCTAAGTGATTTTTAAGCCAGATTCGAGGCGAGTTATGGCCCGGCAACATCTCGTTGGGGGTGTTGAGAGAGCATATTGCAAAGCTCAAGTATTGCTGATGTTTCAATTGCCGGCACACACTCCCATATGCACACATAGAGAGTGTGTTGTGTGTGCTGAATGCAGACATTTGGAAGAGATCTCTATCTGATTTGCAGTTAAACAAATGCTAAAGCAAGGCAAGCAAATAAACCTCGAGCACAGACGACGACTCTTTGCCCGCTTGCATTTTATTGATAAAACTTTTGCCAGCTAGTAGTAGCTCTGAATTTAAAAATATTTTAATTTAGTTTGACTTTAGTTTTTCGGTGTTGTTGTTGTTGTTTATTTCCCGTGTTATTCCTATCATATTCGCCATGGCCATTAGCTAAAAGGCGGCCAACCTTCAAAAAGAAGAACAAAACGAGAGAAAATACAAATAAATAAAAAGTCGAGTGAAATAAAGCCACGAAATTTGCCTTTCGGTGAGGTCTTCTATCAGTTTTTTTTTTTTAGCTGAAAGGCAAGCAAATTAAACAAATTACCCCCCCACACACATGTGTGTGGATCTATGAGATACTTTTGCATGCAAGACCCGTCAAGAGAAAGAAAAAACGAAAAAGAACATGGGAATAAAAATTGTAGAAAAAAGCATTACAACTTTTTTGGGCATTTTTCTTCTTCAAAAATCCTTTTCGCCCGAGAGAGAGATAGAGAGAGGGAGAGAGAGAGAGCCCTCCTTGTGTGCTTCATTATCATTATTTGAGTCCGTTTCCCCATCTCCTTTCTGTCTCTCTCCTTGAGCACATAATTGCCAAGAGAAATAAAAAAGTTGGCGCTTTGTTTTGCACAAAACTTTTGCATTTCCGTTGTTATGAAACTTGAGCGCGTCCAAAAAAAAGAGAAAGAAAATAAAGAGAAGTCAGGGAAAAAAATCGTGGCTAGTGCCAGAGAAGTGAGTGAAAAAAATTGGCGAAAAAACAAAGGAAAGGAAAATCTTTTCGTGTGAGTTAAATTGCAAAATATGATGGCCGGCGCCTGGCACCACTTCACAGACACACACACGCACACCCATAGTGTAGAGTAGAGTAGTATCTCCTCCTGTAGGTGGCTAATTAGATAACACTGTGCCTAATTTGACGCTGCCACGCCCACTTTTCAGGCCAGCCCTTGCTTTTCACCTGTTTTCCCAGGCAACTCGCTCCCACAAAGGACACTTCGTTTGATTATTGTGTCAAAGTCCTGCCGGCTGGCTTGTGCTTCTTTTTTCGGCCTTTTACCCAATTTTCAGGTTCAGGCCGTGTTTGCTCTGCCCTGATTTGCTTTGGCCATTCGTGCCGCATTTCATTTTAGAACTCTAATCACACATTCCACATATTTACCGAAACAATTTTGCTTTGCTCTTTTATTTTTTATAAATGCTTATTCAAGCGAAATGTTTGCGACTTAATTACAGTTTGGTGACATCAACTTTGTGTAGTTTATTTAAAATTTGAGCCAGGTTTTTAGCTATATTTTTAGCTAACTTATATGGTGAACAATTTTTTAGGCTGAGGATGATGTTGTATAAAAATGTTTTACTTAATTTAATTAAGGTATTAACTAAGAGAATATAATTATAACGAGTTAAAACCTTAATTTTCCTTCTCATCAACCATAATTCCCTTCATTAATATAATTTTAAAAGTACATCTTATACTTCACTTTCAAAAGAAATATTTAAAACTTATATAGCTTTGATTTTTAATACCCCTGCATTAAAAAACAATTTACAACACAAATTCTAAACATTTTATTAATATTTCCCTAGATACCCTTTTAATTACATATAATTCCGTATTTTTATGTTTAAAAATTCTTCTTCAGATCAGAGTTTCATGACTAACTCAATGTTCTTTGTAGTTCTTGTACTCCAGCGAACCATTAATCGCCACTTTGAGAATTTTCCTATAGTAAAAGTTCAGCCTCAAGCCATATTCACCTGTCTCGATGGGAAAGCGAATGCGGAATTGATCCACATCGAACTCAAAGTTTTCGCACCTTATTGTGTCATTGGCCTGCGAATAAAGAAGCTTAATATACACTTCAAAGAATATATATTATATCATATATTACCTTTATAGGACAACTGTAGTTAAATTTTAAATAGGGATGAAGGTAGGCATAGCCTAGGGCCATGTAAAAGTTGCTGCGTCTACTCATAAAGTCGCACAACTCAACCGTAGTATTGTATAGGAAAGGCCTCCAGCCGTTGGCTCGCTTTAAGATCTCCATTCGCACCTGTTGGCGATTACCATATCCTCAAATACGCATCAGATATCTCTATATATATACCATAACTTTATCGGCAGGCTGCTTCTGGCGAAAGTAAACGCTAATTGAGTTCCTGTACCGATTAATGGGTTTCAGTTTGCACATAGAAAACTCTCCATAGTCAGGGTCATAAATGGTACAGTAGAGACTCTTAAACTTGCACTCCACCTGTATTAAGTTGGCCAAAAGGCAAAATATAAGCAAACACAACATGGTCTTTGGCTGCTGATTTATAAAATGTACAAAATATTTGCAAAACTTCCTCTAGGTTTGTCATTAAAATCACATTTGGTGTGTAATAAATTTACTTAATTAAAAGTGTATTAAAAACTAATTATATAGTGCTAAAAATATTCCCCGATGCTAAAATTTATTTGAAAAAGCGTTCCCAATTTGATTATAAATAAAACATCATATTTATGCTCACACATTTATTATTATATTAGTATCTATTTAATTTTTATAATGATCACAAGTTAGTTTGGTTCATTATAAAAATTAAATCACACATTACTCGCTGCTAGTGCTCTCGATAGTTGTGGTATTCCATAGATCCATTCAGTGTCAAGGTCACAATTCTCGCTACTATGAAACTCAACTGCAGAGCATACTCGCCCGTTTCTATGGGGAAACGAAGGCGAAATTTTTCAACATCAAATTCCAGATCTGTAACCTTTATCAAGTGTCCTTTCTAAGAATATAGAATTATGGAAATTATCAAACTAAAAACAACAAACTGTAACTTTTTTGTACCTTAAAGGGGCAGGTGTAGTTGGTGATGGGAATATAGGGTTTAATGTACTCGTAGCCAAGACCCACAATCATGTTGTTTCTCTTCGATAGAAAATCACACAAATTAAATGAAATATTGTAGAGGAAAGGACGCCAACCGTTGGCTCGTTTGAATAACTCAAGACGCATCTGAAGATAAAATATAGAACAAAAAACGTATTAAATTTTTAACAAAAAAAGTAACGAGTAAGAAACAGTCGAGTGCACATTATAGTTTGGTATTTGATTTGATATTTGATTAAAAGTTGATGTCTTGTCACCAATTTTAATAGTAATTCCATTTTTACACAAACTCGACTGTTATGAATATCCTTTATCCTTTTGCATTAATTATTATTTTTTATGTAAATTCCTTGTTTCACTAACATGCACATTATGGACAGTTGTCTTCTGCCTGAACTGAATACTAATCGAGTTCCTATATCGGTTGATAGCCTTGATTTTGCATAGTAAAATTTCGCCGAGGGTTTTGTTGTAGTTGGTGCAGTGAAGACTCTTGAACTTGGTTTCCACTTGCACTGAGGACAGCAGGACAAGGCCAAAGATGACCACGGCTAACATGGCTCCTGGATGGCAAAAACAGAACTGAGCTGGCCAGTAAATAAAGGTGCAAATATAAGGCGAGCTAAACCAGGTGACCGATACACTTAAAGTGTTAAATTGCTTGGAGAGTAGTCCAATTTAAGGCAATTTCAATATTTAAAACCATAAAACATTTCAACAATTAAAACAATTGAAAATAAAATTTTTCTTTTATATTTAAAGAAAAAGGTTGTAAATGTTGGGAGGGGAGGCATATAGGTCAAAAGGCATTGTTACTCTACAAATTAAATAAACCATAATTGAATCTATAATATGGGAAAAATATGTTTCATTCAAGCGAATACTATTTTACACGCAATTAACTTGCAGAATGAGCTTTGAACTGATATTCAATGAACTGAAACCGGATATTGCAGGTCTAGCCAATAAATAATCGAAACACATTTAATTGCTCAATTATTGGTGTACAAACTTTTTATATATTTTTTTTTTATAATTGGTGTTTAAAAATCTCTTTAGAATTTTGGAAAAGAACTTATTCTAATCCCTGTAGTTTGAGTAATTAAAAGTATACCATCAAATAACCATTTTTGTTTGGAATATCAAACTGCTAAAAGTGTATATTGTATTCGATCGAAATGTGTATAACACTTAAAATGTGGCTAGGTAAAATTTTGCAGCCCAAAGAGCTAACGGTAATTAATTTATTCACATAAACCCATTGTTATATGACGAGTGTTACGCTTGCTTTCTTTGTTTTCTTAATATTTTTATGTATTAAAAGAAAAAGCTACTGTTATACTCAAAGTGTTATACGCCAATGTTATCTTAATTCTCTTAATAATTTAATGAGTGTTTTCTTAGTTCTTATAACTTTTTATTGTTAAACTAACAAAGGAAGATTAATTTATTAAGAGAAAATCCAACTGTTATACTTTTAGTGTTATACAGCAGTGTTTTCCCTTAATTTTCTTGATGAGATTCTTTGAGATATCCAGCAACTCTTTTTGGAAATGGAACTAAAGACATACAGAAGAGAGTACAGTTTTTCCACCTTGAATGTTGAAAAAATTACACAGATTAAAGAACTTGTTTGCAATAAAGCAATTCTGATTAATTCATCATGAACTATGTACATTTATAAGCTTAATTTAATGTTCCCTGTAGTTGGAATACTGCGCTGAACCGTTAATAGAGACTGCGACCCCTCCACTGTAGTAAAAGCCCAGCCTCAGGCCATATTCACCCGTCTCGATGGGAATACGAGTACGGAACTTCTCAAAGTCCAGCTCCAAGTTTTCACACTTAATTGTATCATTTACCTGTGAATTAAGCACAGATTATGTCTTGGCATATCTGTAATACTCTAAATTATAATAAGCACCTTCAAGGGGCAGGTGTAGCTTTGTTGTAGATATGGTTCCAGGTAGGAATATCCCAAGTTCCAGAGGAAATTATTGCGCTTTTCCAAGAAGTTGCACACGTTAACCGTAAAGTTGAATAGAAATGGTCGCCAGCCGTTGGCCCTCTTCAGGGTTTCCACTCGAACCTGATGGGATTTCAAATTTATAAAAGTTTTTTAGATATTCTGACTATTAAGGAGTTACCATGATATTCTCTTGTGCTTTTTTCACCCGAAAAGTAACGCTAATAGTATTCCTGTATCTGGAAACTCTCCTACATAGTGCTTGTAAACATTACAGGGAAGACTCTTAAACTTGCTCTTTACTTTAATGGATGTCAACAGGAAAAGGGTTAAAAAGAACACTGTCCTCATGGCTTTTGCTGGTAAAACTAAACCCAAATACGATGGAAATAATCTGAGGAAACTGTGAAACAAGCTCGTTAACTAACACAAAAACATGTTCAATTAAATTGAAATCAGTGTTAAATTGTAATATATTTTTAGCAGGAAAAATTTGATTTATACAATTTAACTTGTCGATCTAATGTTCCCTGTAGTTAGAGTACTCTGCCGAACCGTTAATAGATATTTTAAGACTTTTCCGAAAGTAAAAACTAAGCCTTAATGCATATTCGCCAGTCTCAATGGGAAAACGATTTCGAAATTGATCCAAATCGAACTCAAGATCCACACACTTGAACGTGTCATTGGCCTGTGAATAAAAGAATTGTTTACAAAGTTTTTTCTAGAAATTAAAAATTAATTTGTTACTTAATTCACCTTAAAAGGACAGCCGACATTGGGCCCAAGATATGGTCTCAGGTAGGCCAAGCCTATGGCCATGATTATATTATTGTTTTTGTTCAACAAATCGCAGAGGTTACCCGAAATGTTGTACAGAAAGGGACGCCAGCCATTGGCCCTTTTAAAGACCTCCATTCGAACCTGTAGGAATTTAAATATTATTTTTGGGAGATTTTTTAAGTAGTAAATAATTACTATGACATTATCGGTGGTTAGTTTCTGTCTGAAGGTAACACTGATCGAGTTCCGATACCGATTAATGGCCTTGATTTTGCATAGTAAAAATTCTCCATAATCCGGATCGTGAACGTTACAGTGAAGACTCTTAAATTTTCCTTCAACCAATGTGATGGTTAGTAGAAAAAGGCTAAAAAGGTAAACTGTCCACATGGCTGTAAATTGAAAACTAAACCCAAAACGAGCTACAAAATAATTATAAAGACTAAATATCCATCTCCCATTTTATATTGAAAAAATATGGGAATTCAGTTTTGATTTTCATGAAGTAAATTATTTGTGTAGCATATTTTTTTCTGCCTAATTTATTTTACGTTACTGGATAATATTGCTATCAAAATAACTATCTAAATGACTTTATGAAAAACTAGCTCATAAAATATTTCCCCTTAATATTTTGCGGATGACCCAATGCCAGACTGTTAATCTATTTTTGGTAATCTCAAAATTCCTGCCTGGAATTTACCATCCAATAACCCAATTATTTACATGTGCCTAAACAGTGTGTATTTATTATATTAAAATATATATTAAATAGCTGCCATGAATGTGGTAGCATGAGTGCCAGCGTGTTGCATAGTTGCGCTTCGGTTTTGATTAAAAATTCCAGCACAACTACAAGGACTTGACTGCCCCCGAAAAAGGTGTAAGGTGTCCGAAGGGTTTTCCAGGCACGTGCAGGCAGGCTCCTCACCCCTATTTTGTGCTCCTGGACTTTGTTATTGTTTTGGTTTCGCTAGTTTTTTGTTTTTGGGGTAGGACCAAGAGGAGCCGACGACGCTGACGACAACGAGGACGACGACGTCGAGCCTCCCAGTTTTAGGTGGCAGGGGTTTGATCTATTGCGCAGGTCTCTAATGGTCGGGAACAACCCCTAAATATTATCAAACACACACACACACATTTCAGCGGTGTTGTGCAATAGAAACCCGGCTGTGTGTGTGGGCGGTTGTATAAAAGTGTAGGTGCTGTGTTGTCGACCAACCCACACACAGTGGCTCCTTTGGCATTTCTAGGGAAATTAGGCTAATGTCTCTAGGAATTTATAGCTAAAAAATAGATTACGTTAAGCCTTAAAACTTGAACATATATCTAAGGAAATAGTGACTGAATCTAGGGAAAAAATCTAGCTATTCTTGCATCTTAGTCCTTGCCTCACCCACTAGATAACTATTAGTAGTTGTTTGTGAGGACGCCTGCCTTTCCACTGCCATTATCCATCATCTCCCTGAACCTGGCCGTAGCTGCTCTCGTTCTCGCTCGCACTTGCTTAGCGTCCAAGCTGCTGGCAACCGACGAATCCGGGCACAAATGCAATAACTCGGCCCGAACTCGGCTCGGATCCTGTCGTTCCCATTGCCGAGTGTCCTTGCCAGCTTTCCGCTTGCCGCTGTTAGCTTTCAGCTTTCAGTTTTCAGTTCTCAGACCTTGGCCAAGCGTGTCGGACGTGGCTCTTCCGAAAGGCCTGCGTTGAATAGCCATCGCGTTACGTACCGTTTTTACGTATTTACGTATCCCGCTGCGAGGCTTACGTGAAGCCGGAGTACAGATGGCTGCTTCAATATTTGTCCACGGATTGGTTGATCTGGCAAACATGATTTAATCGCAGAATCTCAATTTGTTTATGTAATTTGTTTACACATTTTACCCAAGTCCCAGCGACTGACTCTGTTTGTTGTTTGCCTTCCGTTCTTCTTCCGTTCATGTTCATGTTTGTTGTTCCTCTCGATGTTGTGTCTTCAATTTAAATTGGTGTACTTAAGACCTGGACTACTGTTTATATATAGTATACATTTCTGTGTGTTTAATGTGCCTTTTAATTTTATTGGTAGTCGTTTTATTGGTTGATCGATGTTGTTAATTGGTGTCCTAGTGTAAATACTTTAAGGCAGCCTAAGATAAGTTCGTACATTGTTTTGATATTCCCCGGCATTTGCTGATTCACGAAATTCTTGTAGGGACACGAGACTGGAGCGATCTTATCTAAGTCTAGTTTTTCAGCTGGCAGCTGTCAGCTGATAACTCGGATAAATATATAAATATATATAAATGATATTTTTTCAAAAGTAGCCATCAACTTGGGCAACGCATTTGCTGTTGAACTCCAGTTCAAGGTTCAGTTTCCGTGTAATAGCTGCGATCACAGCCGAAAAAGTAACCACAAAGTAAAGTATTCAAGTTGCATTAATAAATATTTCAACATTTGCCCAGTTAGTTAGTCCAGGAAATTTGTGAAATTTGTGTGGCTGAGATCTCTGTTGACACACGACTCGAGCGGAGAAGAGGCTGGAGGAGCTGTCCAGATAAGCGGCGGACCTTATCAGCGTCACGGAGTGACATTATCAACCCGAACTAAGCCTAAAATCTACTCTTCCCCCCACTAATTTATGGCTGAGAACAAAATAATTCAACTTACAAATTTAACGAACGAATTGTAGGAAATAATCCGCCCCGGTCGCGGTCCATTCAGTCCACTCTCGTAGCGCCAGGCGAAAAGACGCTCCAGGCGGAAAAGCTAACGATACAATCGGGTTCAAACCAAGTGACTTTGTGACCAGTGATCGGTGATCAGTGACAGTTAGTTGAAGAATCCAGCAAAAACCCAGCTCAATGGCTGGCTACAGATCCCTGCCCCTGGCTCCTGTGGCCGCCACAGCAGCGGTGCAGCCCACGATGGGCGTTCAGGTGCAGCCAACGATGGCTGCCTATGCCCACCACCAGTCGATGACGGCCATGTCGAACAACGGTATTATCTATCAGTCGGCGGTGCACGCCTCCATTCACAGCCTCAATACGGTCCAGAGCCAGCATCGATCCTCAACCACCACCCATCATCACATTCTAGCCACGGCCACAGCGACGGCAGCGGCAGCGGCAACTGCAACTGCATCGGCAGCGGCGGCGGCAGCCACAGCATCCGCTGCAGCGGCGGCAGCAGCAGC
>VNJS01008589.1:0-16024 GCA_008042575.1 Drosophila watanabei
CACACACACACACACACACACACACACACGGCATGAAGCCACACACACATCACGGCATGAAACCAGCTTTGTATATTTTGGCCAGGAAGGCCCGCCATACAATTTAATTATAATTTAAAATCAAATTACATAGCTTAAATCGGGTAGCAAGTTTTCGCCAGTGTAGACAGAGGCGACGAGACCAGCAGCAGAGCAGGGGAAAAGCAGGCGGAACAAACACGACGCCAGGGCAGAGGCCGATCACGGCCGGCAGAGGCAGCCAAGCAAAGGAGAGGAGAGAGAAGTAAAGCACCGAGACCAAAGCCATGACATCCCAGTCGGACTTGCGAGCATGCTGGCAGTATTCTTTCCATGCAGAATCGCTCAGGGGGTACCCTCTTACCGCTTATGTAAAGTTCTCATTCGCTTTTATTAACGCGTGGCCGGGGTAATTCATGATACAACCGTCGCTGCTCAGCTCAGCATAAAAATTACCCTTACCGGTAAGAGGGAAGTTCATGGTGCAACCGTCGCTGCTCGATCAGCATGAAAAACATGCTCTCCAGAGAGCATGCAAATTAGGATCAACCGCGAAATAAAACATTCAGAAATTTTTAAAAATAACTTTTGTTTTTATTATATATTAAAAGGAACTTAAGAAGGATATATATTATAACAATATATAAGGAAATTCTTTAGTTTTTCGAAGGCGTCGCTCACCGTTTTTATTTAGTCCCGGCAATTTCTCCCTTAAGTTCCAGAAGCTTCTAAATGAAAATCAAATAAAACACAGTTATAAATTAGAATGATCTCGTATATATATTTCATACGTACCAAACAAAGCGTTGTTCATAAATAAAACCGTTTCTAGTCCATTTTTATCGGGGCCTCCTGCAAAATTGTTTTTCATAAAAAAAGAGTTAGAAAACGGAAACACAAGAAAAGTCTTTTGTGTGTATCCGTGTGTTCACTTGAGACTTGTTTGTGTTAGTATATGTGTGGGCGTCACAAGACGCGATCAAATTTGTTTCTTTCTTCAAGAAAATTTGTTTCTTCTCCGGATTAAAAAACGAATTACACAACAAACAAGTAGACATACGGATACTCACAAAAAGTGTTAACGAAAACACATTAAAAAGTGTTGAATGAAATAATATCATTAGTATTAGTGTTTGTTAGTATGTTTGGCATAAAATAGTTAAGCTGTAGGTCATTAAAACTTATATTAATATAATAATTTTAGTTAAGCACATACCTTTTTCTTCTTTCTTTTAAAATTCACTTTTACTTTGACACGATGACGTCGCAGAACTATCGGTGCAGCCTTTCGTTGCAATTTGGTGTGACCAACTTATGTTTACACAATTTGCATAACCGCGATTGCCAAAATGTATTCAACTTTTATATTATATTAAAATTAAGTTAGTTATTAACACAACATAATTTGACAGTTCGGAAAAGTTGAACATGATTTTATTATTTGGTACGCAGACCAAACACAATTTTAAACCATACTTATATACATTTTTATTTTTAGAATTAAGAATGAGATTTTAAATTGATTGTATTGTATTTGTTTTAAATAGTTAAACGTTTTTTATTATTTTAAGTTTAAACTGAACCGGGTAAAATATTCTTACATTAAATTTGTTTAAATAAATTTTACTTAAATAAAATAGACACAAAATATACTTTATATCTTTGCCGATTACGAAATCATAAGAAACATGTGAAGAATTAAACTGTTTTAACAGCGCGTGTCGCATTAAAAAAAAACAAATTCCTAAAGGGAAATATCGCCCAGGGCAAACGACACTGAATTCTTTCTTTACCGGAGCAGCGGCCGATTCAGGTACCTGAATCGCTCGCTTGCCACCTTAATAAACCGAGCATCATACAAAAAGCCATCTCCGTTCAAAGCTGTTTTCTATCCTGAATCGTTCAGCGCATGAAGCAAAGTCCGACTGGGATTTCCCCTCCCGGCAGCGAAGAGCAGCAGAACAGAAGGGACAGAAAGAATCACCAAGAGGGCCGCCTACGGCTGCAATTTCCCCTCACGGCAGCGGTAACCGACCGACGATCGGCACGCGCCGCTCGTGCCTAGCACCCAGAAGGAGAGGGGAGACAGAGAGAAGACCGCCAAAGGGACTGCGCTGCCGCTGCCGCTTCGAAATTCAAGTGCAAGCTCGGCACAGCGCCGGCTTAACCAAGCCTGTCCAGCAGCCAGAGGGAGAGGGGAGACCGAGAGAGGACCGATCAAGAGCAGCGCTGCCGCCCGACCACCGGCAGAAGTAGGTCACGTCTAAGCAGCGGAGATGAGCTACAGGCACTTCTTCGGCAATTATCAAACCAGACGGACGCGAAAGCTAATCGAGACCCCTTAGAAGCAGTGAAGCGGACACGTCGCCGCGAAACTCCTCCGCAAAGGAGACAAGTGGATCCTGGCCGCAGGACACGCGGAAGGATACCTCCCCAGGACTACACCGCCAAGCGTAGCCGCCGGCACGGATAAGGCCGGGCGCGCAGCCAAATAAGGGCGAGCGTGGCCAGATGGCACTTTGAACCTGGAGAGTGGCAGGGCCCCAGCTAGGGGCGCAGCGCCCAGCAGCAGACGTAGAAGTTTAATTAAATAATAAATAAAATAAGCCCCAAAACTCTCGCTCACTTCCTCCGTGGTCGCTTGGAGCTTGGAGCGAGACGGAAACAGGGGGCCGTGCCGTTGGACGCTTCCTAGGCCGCGCGGGGACCGCAGGTCTTCTCTGCCAGGATACAGGTCCCTCGAACTAATCCCATTTCTGGCAAAATTTAACCCCGCCGTCCCGGTCGTCTCAAAATTAAAAATTTTCTGGGAGGAACTCTGGGCCGCTGAGGATCACCCCAGCCGGAGACACATCCTTACAAACCTTAGCTTAAACTATTGCAGCATACGCATTTTCCGATGCTTCGGCAAACCCGTGAAGTTTAATACTCGAAATTAAATTGTATTGGATTCATCTTGATATCCTAATCTTTTCTAACAATGACAGATGTTCTTTGTAGCTTTCCCATTCATGTGCATCATTATTAGATAATTCTTGATCCCAGCTATTCTCAGAAATCCAAAGGTTTTTCAAAAAAAATTTTCCAGTGACGGTTACTGGGGCTAACCATCCTAAGGGATCATACATTTTTGATAACGTAGACAGAACAGTTCGCTTGTTTTCTTTTTTGAACTCATCCCGTTGGGGCTCCCATTGAAGTCCCAACGTTTTGACGAACTTGATATCTTTAATCTGTATTATTTTGTTGTGCCCAGTATCTTCTACAATTTGTAATATTTTTTTGTTTATTTGAAATCCATTTCCTTAAATTCAAGTTAACTGAACTGAATTCGCTGGAAATTTGTTTTATGACATCAATTGCTTCTTCTATTGAATTGGCTCCTGTCATAAGGTCGTCCATATAAAAGTCGCTTCTAATTATATCCCCGATATCTTTATTTTTGCAATTGTCGGCAATGTCTACCAAAACTCTGGTAGCTAAATATGGTGCAGATGCAGTACCATACGTAACTGTTTTTAATTTATAGGATTTTATTTTCTCATTTGGAGAATCTCTCCACACTATATATTGATATTCCTGATCTTTCTCATCAACGAATATCTGACGGTACATTTTCTCAATGTCCGCTGATATGGAGTACTTCCATTTACGTCATTTCAAAATTATATCAAATATTTCTTTCTGTACTCGGGGTCCAACCCACATAATATCATTGAGGCTTTTATTGTTTGTAGTTTTGGCTAAAGCGTCAAACACTACACTCAATTTCGTGGTTAAACTGGTATCCCTAAGCACTGCTTGGTGAGGCAAGAAATATTTGCCTTCTTTTTTTGATTCCGCCATATGTCCGAGATCAATATATTCCTTTATAAAATTTGTATATTCTTCCCTTAACCTTTCATTACGCTGAAATTTCTTTTCTAAATTTATAAATCGTGCCATTGCTTGCGGCTTTGATTCTCCCAATTTGTCGTCTTTGAAAGGAATCTTGACAATATATCTACCTCTTGAATCTTTGGTAGTGGTGTTAATAAAATTTTTATCGCAAATTTCTGTTTCAATGTCAGATTTGTCTTTATTTTCCAATTCCCAGAATCGTTCTAGATCTTGAACTTCAATAGTAGTTGCAACTATTGAATGGGTGCCCTTATACTTAGTACACCCAGAGATAATCTACCCAAAATTGGTATTCTGACATAACAACCCATTAATTTTTGTCAAACCTTTCTTCATAATATGTGTGTATCAATCTGATCCAATAATCACATCAACTCGACCTGGCTTATTAAAGTCCGGGTCAGCTAATGCAAAGTTTTGCCATTTGAATTTATCTAGATTTATCTCATTTATAGGTAGGGCTTTCATTAACTTTGGCAGTATTATTGCCTCAGTTACCAATTGATTCTTTGAGTTGAAGCCGTTTATCATCAATTATATTTTATATTTTGACAAACATGTTTATGTAGCCGAAATGCCACTAATTACAGTTTTTGATTTAGTTTTTGGCAGCTTTAGAATCTGTGTTGCCTCCTCTGATATTATGGTACACTGTGACCCACTATAAATCAGAGCTCTTAAATTTTTAAAATCGCCGTTAGCCGATTTTACTTTAATTCTTGCTGTTGCAAGCAATGCCTGATTTGAAGTGACGCAGGTGTTAACTTTTTCTCTTTTTTGAGAATTTAAATGCAACATGGTATGATGCCCTTTATTACAATACGAACATAAATATTCGCTTGTACATCTTATGCCTCTAAAATGTTTAAGGCATTTTGTACATAGTTGTAATTTTTGTACGATTTCTAATCGCTCGATGGGATTCATCCCTTTAAATTTGTGACATTGGGTTATCACGTGTCCCACCATTTTGCAGATTGGACATTTTTCAAATGAATAATTATTTTTATTAGAAAAATAAAAATTTTCAAAAGTATAAACATTTTTTGATAGATTTGTATTTTTATTAACAGTTTTTTTCTCCTGAACGAAGCTAGTCGAACTCAGTCGCTGCTCCAAGAAATCTATAACATCCGATAATTTCTGGATGTCTTTGGCCTTTTTTATATGACTCTCATATAATTGAAGAGTCTGTGTATTGAATTTTCGGAGCACCATATGCGCAAATAACACATCGACCTCATCTGTTAGATTGGCCTTTACCTTAATGATGTGTATTGCCTCATTAATGGTGTCAATAAAATATTTAATTTGTCTGACGGAGTCCATATTTAAAATTGACAAATCCATCAACCGATTCAATTGCTCTGAGAAAATCTTACGATTATTTTCGTAGCGCTTGGTTAGAAGGTCCCAAGCGGCATCGTAATTTTCAGCAGAGCCCATTAAGAGATGAGCGACCACATTTCGCGCTTCACCTTTTAAAGCCGATTTCAAGTAATTAAATTTTAAGGAGGTACTGGACTCTCCCTTGAATGTATCAATTCAATAAATAATTCTTGAAAAAGGTCCCACTCTTTGGAATCGCCGCCAAATGTGGGTACCTCGACTTTTGGTAAGGTCGGTAAATCTGGAATTTTACACATACCCTCCAATTTTACTTCGCCTTTTTTTTCATCTGTTCGTTTATTTCAGATAAGATATTTTGGATATCAAATTCCAACTCGTTGAGGGCTGACTCGAAATCCAAGCTACATGCTCCTACTTTCGTCTTAAGATCGGTAACATTTTGCCAGAGGAAATGAATCTTATTTTTCCTAATACGCAAGGTTTCGCGTTTCTGGCTCTGGATTTCTACATACGTTTCGTCTAAATAATCCCTCAGTTTTTTAATTTTTTCTTCTAATAAAGGGTGACTGTGTTCCTCTTTGCTATTTGACGCTGACTGCGCGTAATTACTCTCGCCACAATATCCCCACAGATCTTATTCAGTTTTTTTTTTTATATGAGCCCCTGAGTGGAATAAGTCCAAAATTAAAAAAAATGTATTGATTTTTTATTTTATTATTATGATTCTTTTTTTTTATTTGCTGGCTTCCACTTAATAAGAAATTTTATATTTAAAAAACTATTTTCATATTGTTATTCCTATTATTTGTTTTTTGTTAATTCATAAAATAATATTGATTAAAAAATTTCTTATCTGCCTGGTGCTGTGTTGTTGTCGCCGCTGTCGATGTTGTAGGGGTGGGGGCTGGTTGACGGTGCTGTCGATGTCGTCGCTGCCGCTGTAGTAGCTGCAGTCGCTGTCTTTGCTGCCGTCGCTGTCGTCGCTACCGTCGCTGTCGTCGCTGCCGTCGCTGCCGTCGCTGCAGGTGCAGTTGCTGCAGCTGATGTCGGTGTAATCGCGTGGCTCAATATATAATTTTTGAGTGCTACGCAATAATTCGATTCTCCTTTATAAAACGATTTAGTTTATTGTCAATGCACTTATTTTATTTTTTTAGTTTTTTGCACATTTACTGCTGATATTTATGGCCTCAGCATGCCTTACCAAATGTTTACTGGTATTATAGCAACCTTTAGCTTTATTGTTAGTCTATAAGGTGCTTTTATAAAAACATTAAAAAATTGTAGCATATATTTTAAGTTTTATTTGTTTATTATTTTTAGTCACAATTCTTCACTGCTGATGTCTATGGCCTCAGCACGCCTTACCAAACTATTAATTGGTAACTGGCAACCTTTAGCTTTATTTCAAGACTAAAGTGCTTATGTTTAATAACATACAACATTTCAGAATATCTTTTTGTTTTTATAGTTATATTCTCCGTTCTTTACCACGGGTGGGGAACACAGGATATATTTATTTTAGCAGCCTTAGTATTCCAAGGTGTTGGTTTTAAAAAAAAACTCTGAACTTCTTACCACAGGGGGGAAAGTTGCAGAGTGTCTCGAATGACCAAAATGTAAAACAGTGCTAAATAAAAACCCGTTTTCATTTGCTGAGTTATAATTTCAAACTGATTTTATTTATTTTACTCCCTACTCAAAGGTAACATTGAATTTTTTATATATAAAAAGACCAACGCAGTGGCCATGTATTTCCCTGTGGGAACTGCAAACGCGGCACTTTGCCCGCGAAGCTAACCTTACATTTTCAGGCGGCTATATTGGCTTATATATATATATTTATTTATTGACAGTAAATTTGTGTTCATGTGTGAACACTTGTGCTTTAACAATAACAACAACGAGATTTACTACATTAAGAGCTTCGGCAAACTGAAAAGTACAATTTGGAAAACCTGATACTCAAAGGAGGATTTCTGTTAAATTTCTCTTAAAATATTACGTCTGCGTTAGTATAGTTTGAAAACATTAATAATTTTTGTAGTCGATTTTTGTATTTATCGTATCTTCTTTCCTAGAGACTAACAATTGGCTGGAAAATCAAAACGTAATAATCTTAGATAAAGATCCCTTCGTTTTCTTCTCTTTGTCTGATACGTTACTTTCATCTAGCCGATTTCTTCAAATAAATCTTTTCAATAAAATACCTTATTGTGAAAGGATCGAACCAGATTTATTTGCATCTTTGTATTTTTAACTAATTTCTCATTATTCACATCTTGTCTTCGCCTAATCGTTTCCCGCCAACTGACTTGCTGCTCGCAGACAGCTTTCCGACCGCTTGAAAGAAATAGAGAGGGAGGAGTAATACTCCCCTGATTACAAAACATCATCTCACGCTTAGTCTTAAAAACAGTTAGCAATACGCTTTCAAACTCGAAAAAGACTTGTGCCTAGACTTTATTTTGAATTTACAAAATATGAGATAAAGCACGCAACTCAGTTAGCTAGAAATAAAATAGATTTTTTTTTCCAATTATTTGATACATCGATTTAAATTTTCACTGTCGATTTAAAAAAAAACAACATGGGAAAGATCTTTACATTTTTTATTTATACTATTTAAATATATATATATATTATAAATATATGAAAATGTATATTAAAGTGTAGCGAAATTGAAAAATAAATATGCATAGAAAAGATATTTCCGAAACCATAAAATGTGAAGAACAATAATAATAAAAATCTTTGATGAATATGAATACAAGATTTTAATTTATATGCCCAAAAACACAAACTTTTGTATGTTTGATTTTAATCGTTTTTTTTTTTTTGTTTATTTTGTTAATTTGTTGATTTTATCCGGCCGTCTGTCCGTTTCTACGCAAACTAGTCCGTCAGTTTTTAAGCTATCTCAAAAGAAATTTTTCAGATATTAAATATTATATAAATTATAACTTTTAAGTTATCTCAAAAAAAAATTTCCAGATAGGTTTCTATATACTCCCAATCGTATATAAGTCGGAGCAAATCGGACTATATCATAAAACTGCCATACAAACGACCCGTAAATTTATTGAAAAAAAGTTATAACTTCAATGTTTTTTAACATATCCTAATAAACTCTCGGTTATAAGCTTAATATATTGTTCAACAATTTTGGATTGAATTTTAACAAAAATCGGACTACTAAATCATATAGCTGCCATAGGAATAATCGAAAAAATCGTAGAAAAAAATGTATAACTTTAAAGTTTTCCAACAAAATTCACCTATTCAGACAAATAGGCATTTTGTAGTATTTTAGAATTTTTGTTTCAATTTATGAAAACTGGACGACTATATCATGGATCTACTATAGAAACGATCGGGAAATAGAGTGAAAAATGTATAACTGTACATGTAAAAACAAAAATAGAACCGTTAAATAATTTTTTTTTTTTTTTTGATTATTTATTGTCGCCGGCTGAACATAACCGGGCGTTTAGTAGGTGGGGTGAATATGTACATATGGTTGTGTGCCTATAGTATATACAAATTATTTACAAATATTTACATAACTATACAAAATTACTGTATAAATCGGGAAGACAGATCGTTGGGGTGCAATCTCTTCAGCCTTTTTAGAGTTTGCGGGTCGGCCAGTCTGCTAGCCAGTGGATTTGGGTGATTCGTTAGGGTATCCGAGTATCGTCTACTGATTTGGTTTAGAAGGTCGCCAATGGGAACAAGGCGTAAGTCGTTCTGGATGGTCTGGTTTGTCACGTACCAGGGAAGCCCGGATGCCCGTCGAGCAGCACGTGCCTGCACTACCCTCAGCCTGTTCAGCTGGTGCTTGGATGCGGTGCACCATACCTCGATCGCATAAGTCCATGTTGGCACAAGGATTGCTTTGAGGAGCAAAACCTTCGTTGAAAGCTGAAGGCTTTTGGAGCTCAGGAGCCAATCGAGCTTCTGGAACGCACTTTGCTTTGATTGCCGTGATGTGGGTGTTCCATATGAGACGGTGATCCAAGTGTACACCCAAGTAGCAGTGAGAGATGGCGTTTATAATGGTGTCACCATTAAAAATATGCACGATGTCGATCACAAGTCTTGGGGAAAAGGTGACGCATGCCGACTTGCTGCAATATATGGCTATGTTCCATTGCTTGGTCCAGCACTCCATCGCACGCAGCCAATCCTGTACTGCTGCCAGCTGAGACGTGTGGGACGCAAGCAATGCCGTGTCGTCAGCGTAAGTGGCTAGTAGCATACGAGCATCTGTGGTGGGCGACGGCACTGGCATATCACTTGTGTACATGGTGTATAGGAACGGACCAATTACACTTCCTTGGGGCACTCCTGCGTGAATGTGTGCCAAGCTGGATCGTGAGTCTCTTACTGCTACTTCGAAGGCTCGATCGGCAATAAAGGACCTCAGAATGGCGAAATAGGGAGCAGGGAGAAGATCCTTGATTTTGTATAGAAGACCCTCGTGCCACACCTTATCAAAGGCTTGCTTCACATCCAGGAAGATGCCTACAGTGTGCAGTTTATGCTCGAGACCGTGAGTGATGTGGTTGACCAGACGATGGACTTGTTCTGGACAGCCATGGGATTTTCTGAAGCCGAACTGGTGTTAAGGAAAATGGCCTTCTACTTGTGGCAGTTCCAACAGTCGACTAAGTAGAATCCGCTCGAACATTTTCGACAATGTGGATAGCAGGCTGATTGGGCGGTATGAATCAAGTTGCGATGGTGGCTTGCTTGGCTTAGGGATCATTATAATCCGGGCTTGCTTCCACTGACTTCAAAAATGTCCCAGGCTTAGCATGGCGTTAAAAATTTTCACCAGCGCTAGCACTCCTTTGGGGGGAAGAGCCTTTGCCGCTCGATTGTCGATGCCATCGGGTCCAGGAGTCTTTTCAAGGTTAAGCGCCTTTATTTGCAGCGTGACTTCTTGCGGCGTGGTGTGTCTAATGGGGCGCGCTGGCTGAATAGGAGCGCTTAAGAAGTTTGCAACTTCATCACGGTGAGAAGCGTCTGGAAGTTCAAAAGGAGTGAAGGTGGCAGACAGGTGTTCAGCGAAGGCGTTAGCTTTGTCGGAGTCGGTTTTAAGCCAGTGGCCACTGTGGCTCTGTATTGCAGATTGGACAAGCGGCTGTCTTTTGATTCCTTTCGTAAACTTCTATATCGAAAAATCGCTGCAGTTGTCCGGGCGAGCTCCCTCCAGCAGGGTATCGATGTTCTTTTGGCGTGTTTTCGCTAGCAACCTTCGCAGTCTGTTGGTAACGCTGGATAGTTGCTGCTTAGTTGCAGGATCGCCCGACACAATGAATTGCCTTCTGAGATGCCTTTTTACATCCAGCAGTGCCCTTGCCTCCGGAGTTAGTAAGGGCGCCCTCCTAATAGATGGGAAACCAGTTTGGCGCTGAGGTGGCGTGGCTCTATGGGCGGCTTCAGTAATTGTAGAGGTGAAGCTATCGACGTATGCATCCAGATCGCTGCAGGTTGCTATTGGTGTGTTGAGCACGGTGTGAGCGTCGATGAAAGACTTAAAAGTGGCAACGTCTGCATGTGCCGACAGCAGTTTGGGGACTCCTTTATGAAATTGAGCTTCTTCACTTATCAGGAAGAGCAGCGGGAGGTGGTAGGAAGATAGCTCGGTAAGTACTCTAACGGATACTTGCTGCTGCCTGAAGCCTTTAGAGATGCCAAAGTCAACGATAGGGGTAGCAGGTGGCTTCTCCATTTGCTACAATATCAACGTTGACATTGGCCAGGTCAGAGCTGAGGGTCCGGCCCCTGGCACACATTCTGTGGTTGCCCCACCATCTGTGTTTGGCATTCCAATCACCTGCAGCAAGAAACTTGTCTCCGAGATTAGAGAGAAACGTTGTGAAGTCTGCTTCTGTCCACCTGACAGCTGGAGGACAGTAGACCGAAGCAACGTTAAACCTCCCTCTTCTTGTTGATATCTCAATGGAGACAGCCTGAATGTGCTCTTCCGAAAAACTGTAAGAGAGATGATGGGATATGCCCGACTTGACGAAGGTTAAATAATATAAATATGAAAATAATTCATATTATATTAGATATGGATACCTTTTTATAAATTCAATTTTAAGGGTGAGTAAACTTGTTTTTAAACAAAATAATGAAAAATCGCGTTTGGGAAAAAATTCTTTCGAATATATGGAAATCTGTTTTATAATACGCTTAAGTGGCTCTAAGGCACTTGGTATGGATTCCGAAATAATAAAGACCCGTCCATGTCTTTTATCAAAAATTCACAAGCTTCGGCGAGCCAAAGTTAGCTTCCTTTCATGTTTATATATATCGTTATGTTTATTTTATGTTATTTATTACGGAAAATTTTTTTTTAAATGAATAAATAAAATATGGAATTGATTCGCTCAGAAGCCACGATCTGCAAAATAAATAAACCAAACACATTCCTAATTTGTATCGTATTATCTGTTAACTGAACTGCGGTTATGAAAAACAAGTCAAAAAGTTATGAGGTTTTGAAAAAAAGTACGATTTTTGCATTTGTTTTTTTTTACAAATTATTAAAAATTTTTTTTTTTGGTTGAACGTAGTTCAAAAAATATTTTGAGTTTTTGTTTACTTTTAGCATTTTTAATCACTTCCGTTATGTCCGGAAACGTGGTTCGTAAACAAGCAATCAAGCTAACATCGGTAGGCTGAAGTTTGTTACCCCTTGCAGATTGCAACCGGATTATTAATTTTCCATAATAATATTAAATATATAAGCTAAACACGATGGTTTTTATTATTAAAAAAAAATAATAATATTTTATTGGTCACTTAGTCCGAATTTATTTGCAGAAAAATTGTAACTAAATTATGTTTACAGAAATTGCCATACTTATACCCAAAAACTTTGTCGCTGCCTCCGCCAACGTCGGAGCTTTGCAGTTGTCTTCGCTGCAGTGGAAAGTGGATTAGACGCACTTTTACTTGCTGCTGCACTGCCGGATGCGCGTGGCCAACTTCGGTTGCGAATTCGTTTTGTGTTAACTCCTCCACCTTTAAAATCGAGTGTCCACGCTCGTTGCGGTCATTGATCTCGTTATCGGAAGCTACTTTGATGATGTGCAATACTTTGACCCTTTAAATCAAGAAGCGGATTGCTATTGCTGCAAGTACCGTGATTATTATGGAACTTATTAAAAAATCGGCTGTATGCGTTGTGGCTTTCAAGAGTTCCAAGATCTTCGTATTGTTGATGTTTAGCTCCCTGACCAATTCTAGTGATAGCTTCTCTTCTATCTTTCTAATGGTCATCTCAGTTTGAAGAATGGCTGGCATCGGGTGATAGTGCAGCACCGTGTCTTTGTTGGTGAAGGCCTGTCCATCAATATTAATAGTAGAATTGCTGAAGTTGATAAGGAAGGTTCCGTGAAGACTTGTGGATGTCCCGTTTATTTCTACGTTGCCGATAAATTTGTTGAGTAGAATTACACCAGGTGCGAGTTCATCAATTATTGGAATGTAATGGTTGTTGATTTGAGTGCAGATGGCAGGGCGACTTTTTAATAAATTTTGTAGGCAAGAGGAATAATAAGTTATTTCTATCATATTACAATGTCTAAAAATGGTTATCTCATTATAATTATTACATTTTTAAATTTTTGCAAAAAGTTTTCCTTTACATTTGATCACATATTCGTTTTGAAATTTGTTAACATATTGACCAATTTTTATTGGTTTGATTAAAAAGTTCTTCACAGTCTTGTGTGAGCGCTTGATCAGTACAGACGTACGACCGCATTATCGCAATTCAAAGCAATACCCCGAGATTAAAAACCAAAAACAAAATTAAAAGAACAAAAAAAAGGAAAGGCGACGCCGTTATGTCGCCACGTCCACCGCGAAAACGGCAAACAATAGACACTGGGCAGATCACATGCTCTGTTTCCAACTATTTCTCGACACTACAAACTGTTGGCGATTCTAACTGTTCTGATAAGAACGACGATGGAATAGAGCAAATTGTCACCAAAGAGAAAGAATTTATTCCACCAATTACTGTGCTTAAGTGCACAGTGGATCAAATAAACAATTTTCAAAGAAATAAATTGTGTTAATTACTCGATCAAAAAAATTTCAATTGGAATTAAACTTCACTGCGTGGAAATGTATGATTATAAAGTAGCCTGTCTGAAATGTATGGAAAATTCGAGTATTTTTCCAATGCAATCAAAAATAATAAGCCGTTCAAAGTTCTGCTTTTTGGACTGGAGAAATGGACCCTATCATGCTCAAAAGTAAGCTTATGTGCATGGGACTGCAGTGCTTAGATGTCAAAATCGTGGAAAAAAAGAGGCCCAATAGCACTTCCCTGGTAATCTTCGTTGTATACTTTGTGAACAAATCAATTACCATCAATGAGCTAAGGAAACAACACCCTGCCATCAATCACGTGAGAGTCAAATGGGAATATCAAAAGCGGAACAGTAATAGGATCACGCAGTGCTACAAATGGCAAATGTTTGGCCATGGTTGAGGTCAATGTGCCTTAAAGCCTTATTGCTTAACATGTGCGGGAGCCCACAAAGCGACCAACTGCACGGAAAACTATACTATTAAATGTGCGAACTGTAACGGCCCTCACAAGTCCAACTTTGGTAATTGCCCAAGCAGTATAAGTTATCTTAATTTAAGATCTCAATTCAAACCAACCCGCGGAAAGCCGCCACCATCACCTCCAAGACCCCCCAGCTAGGAAGTACGGAGGACTTTCCCAATCTCAATCTGTATAATAATAACAGAATGTCTGCAAAGCCTACCTGGACCAAAGCCGTTCATGATAGTAACTCAAACAAAAATGACGTTCTCTTCACTTCACTTCACATTCGAGTTAGTTCGTAATTTAAAAAACTTCAAATCTAAGGCAGATCAATTCGAGGCAAATGCAAATTTCTTACATAATGCATGACAAACTTTATATTGTAACTTGGAATGCCAGAGGCATAAAAGGGAAAAAATAAGAATTATTTAGTTTTCTCATTCAGAAAAATATTGATATTTGCCGTCTTACCGAGACTTGGCTTAATAATAATTGTTCAATTAAACACACTAATTTTCACTGCTACAGGCTTGATCGAACCAGTAGTAGGGGGGGAGGGGTAGCCATTATAATAAAGAAATCTATTTGCCACTACCTGCTACCTCTCCCCAACACGAAAAGTATACAATCTATTGGCATCAAAATAACACATTCTACAGGAACCACCACCACAATATATTGTTGACAAAAAACAAATATTTAAAGCTGACCTTGGATGTCTGACAAGCACCAATGGAAACTATATAATTGGTGGCGACTTAAACAGCCGCCATCGTCTGTCTTAATCATATTTTTTAATGAAGTTATTAGTGCAGCAAAGGAAAGCAACATCCCAAAAAAGGTGATTAGTTGTGCTCCTAAACCTCTTCCGCAGAATATAATATCTCTTATCAAAAGCAGAAATAGATATCGTAGAAACTGGCAGAGATACAGAAACCGATCTTATCTATTTCAAATGGATAGGTCAATTTATTTCTCAAAAGATTTCCCTATACAGAAACGAATCCAGGAACAATCTTCTCTCATCGCTCGACAAAGGTTCTTTACCATTTTGGAAATTAGCAAAAGTCATAAAGAAGAAACAGATACACTTAAATTTAATTCAACTTGTTTTTTCACCCCGGAGCAAAAAGCCGACTTATTGAACCGCACGTTTAGCGAGAACCATAACCTTTAGAACAACCCTGGGGACCTGTCCACAAATGCAGAAGTAAGCATTTTTATTAATTACTTAGACTCAATTTCTCCAAGTCCAGAAGAGTCCTATTTTACAAATGTATCTGAGATCTCATTAGGAATCTCAAAAACAAAAAATCTCCGGGCCTGGACAGTATTGAGAATATATGTCTCAAAGCTCTTCCTCGCAAGGGAATCCAGTGGCTTACAAAAATAATTAACGAATGCCTTAGGTAAAAAGCCCGCTGGCTCTCCTACTTCTTACCGACCTATCTTATCTTCGATAAGCAAAGTGCTAGAAAAGATAATAAAAAAGAAGCTCTCAAATTTCGTAGAAGAGGCTAATGTCCTGCTACCTCAACAATACGGGTTTCAGAGTTTCCTCAAAAATCGTTCCTTCGCTGTCCATATTGGGAAAGCCAAATCAGTAGCGATTGAGATAGGAGCAGGTTGCCCATAACCATTTCCAGGCGCTGCCTAACAAATAAATATGTCGCTTCCTTTTACTCCTAATCTTGAGGTTATTAAATAAATTTTAAGTAATTCTTATCTCTTTAGTTATAAATGGCAATATTGGTTAGTTGGTATTAGCAGTGTAAATAATTTTTTCAAGAATTTTTTCGTATTCTTCTAAGTCAATAATATGAATTTGAACCTTAGCCAGTCCGGTAACTAAAGTCACAATATTGGATTTCGTGTAGTCAGGTATTTAAACGTCAGCAGCTCACACAGCGAAAAGGGTTCTGTAAATAAGATTTAATTTCGAATAAGTTGCTTGTATATAATCCTTCCACTCTCTGTTAGTACTGTGGTATTTCTGTCTTCTTTTACGATTTCTTTTTAATACCTGGCAGAAAGTTTTCACCTAATATTTTATTATTTTAAACAAATATCTTATCTTCTAATATTTTTTATACCCTTGCAGGGTATTATAATTTCAGTCAGAAGTTTGCAACGCAGTGAAGGAGTCATCTCCGACCCTATAAAGTATATATA